>ML797747.1:153038-181948 GCA_009831015.1 Picea engelmannii
GTGTATCAATATAATATATGCTGGTTTTCCCGGTTTGGGTTTCCAGGTGAAAAATCTCTGTGTAATGTTTGTATTTGCCATTGCATCTTTTCTGTTCTTTTCTGAATATCAGTTTGCAGTAGATACTGTACAAGGTTAGAATTTACAAGGGCTTCATGAAATCTAGTCTGATCCATATATATGTGTTTTATGATGCGCTACCACTCGAAGGGGTACCAACAGGGGTTACAAGGGTGGCCAACAAATGTGCACTTGAGTACCACTTGCATTTCCTACGTGTATGACTCTCCGACTGCGAGTTTATGAATGTAATGATAGATCTCTATAGCTTTAAGACGCTGGAATATGTCTCTACCCTGAAAAATTTTAATCCACAATGTTTTGCGGGCTTTGATACCACTTGTAATATTTCAGATATAAAATAGTATGATGAACATAAATATTTAGCTAGAAATGGCAGAGAAACAATGATATAACCAAAACAATACCAGAATAATACCATAATAACTCCAGAAAGAACACTTTGATTATTGATAGAAATGTTCACTTGCCTCTTCGATGGGGAAACCTCCAGCAGAGTAGAGCTCTATTACAATAATATCCAAGAAAAGATTTCTCATACCCTCTACTTCTATTTATACTAAATCTATCTATCCAAAAGAACAATATAGAAGAAGATCCTTCTAGAAGAGAAAGCTTCTATTAGGTCTTCTTACATTTGACTCATTCTTCCTTATTGCTAGGCCTTATTAATATTGGCCTTTATTACATGGAATTATATTATTCTACCTACGTGAGGGGTTAGGGAGGTTAGGTCCCTAAAACTTGTTTTGGGGGAAAAATTCTGGAAGAAGAAGGTTTTGGGCTCTAAATATGTCCTAAAAAAAACCTCTATGCATCAGCCAAAGGTAGGCGTTGACACAAGCATTTTACTTGTTGCCTATGTAGGTTCTTACCTTCCGTTTTCAATACCCAACCTCCAGAGATGCAACACCTATAAAGGAACAACAATCGTAAAGGGAACGACAATTGCTCCATTCAAATGAACAACAACGATACTCAAAGGAACAATGGTTGTGCGAAAGGAACAACAATTGTTCCTTTCAAATGAACAACAACTACACTCAAAGGAACAACAGTCGCGTGAAAGGAACAACAGTTGCACGAAAGGAACGATAGTTGTTCCTTTAAAATGAACAACAACTACACTCAAAGGAACAATAGTTGCTACATTGGGCTGAACTAATGTTGAATTAATTGCATCGTAGTATTTGCCCAACTATTCAATTGTCAACCCGAGGAAGTCTTTTATTTCAAAGTTACCATGCACAATATATGCAAGCAACAAATTCCAACTAACACTATTATCTATTTAATAAAATAAAACAAATAAATTAAAATCAATCAAATCTGCTCTTTCTTGAAAATACACTCAGCTGAAATAAAACCACTACCACACTCTTACATAAACTAAAGGAGTATTAACAAAATGAAGTAACAACAACATTAATTGAATCTTACTATAAGAGCAATCTAATAAACAACACACAACTGTAAGCAGTGATCAACTAATCATAAACCAAGATAAATTAAGACAATGAAAAGAAAAATACAAGTAAATTAATAAGACCAACACATACCAGATTGAGGGGGGCCTACCTCACCTAGCATGTGTGGCCAAAAGACTTACAAGATTAAGATAAAGTTGCACATAATTGCAGATCCATCAGCTCCTTTGTATTATTGAAGAAAACTCAGAAATTACATAAGTTCAGCTCTTTCTTACAAATAAATTCTATATAATTTCATGAATTCCCCTCTCCTGATTGAAGAGGTCTTATTTATACAAATGAAATCCCCAAATCCCTGGGTTGCTCAAACAAATTGCTAAGTTTAGAGAATCGGTCGCAATTGTAAATCTGGAAAATACCCTTTTAAAGAACCAACGAGTTCTCTCAAACAGTAGATCCATTGGAAAACGACCCATGATGAACTCAATTGGGCCCATTATGAACAAAACCCATGTCTCAGATTTTTTAGATTCATCCTCATCTGCTCACAATATTCCACGCAAATTCATCTCTCCTTATCTACCACGTTTTTCACTGAAAACGATTAACCACGAGCTGGAACTCACATGTGTCACTTGGAGGTTGGAACCTTGACTACTGCAATTATTGCTACATAAAATCACTCGTCAAACCATCATCAGAAAAATCATGCATAATAGTTTTTAATTCATTAAAAATGAAAGAAGAATAATCATTATTAACCACTAAAGCAAAATAGGAATAATATGTCATTTTATGAGCAGTTGTAGCAAATGTATGGAAAATGGAATGATAAATTAACAATAATAGGATGAAGAAGGGATGGAATGGATGTCTATAGATGATGAGAATATGGACAAATATGTGACCGAACAGAAGGAAAGAAGGAAATTCAGAAAGGGAGAGGTGAAGAAGGTGGAAATTGAAGGACAAAGATTGTTTTGGGGAAATTTTACAGGGGCACTGCTATTGCTGGGAACTTTGGGCTCGCGGCCCAGGAAACTGCAAGGATTCCTGGATCTAGGGAGTTAGAGAGGTTGTTCCTAGTTGGTTTGGAGGTAAATATTTAGTTTGGGTAGTTTGGGAAAAAACAAGAACAAGTGAACTAGGGGATAAATCAACCAACCTGCAGGTTGAGGTATGCATTTTACTAAGTTGATCTGTTGTTATTATGATGTTTTTGCTATTATGTCTATTTACCAGTTTATTCCTGGTATAAAGAAAATCATGAAATAAAACCTTGAACTAAATTGCAGTTATTTCAGTATGAGATTAGAAGATATTTATTATTTTATTGAGGCCCTGAAATAAAAGGCCTTACAAATGGTATCAAAGCCCAGTTTCAAAATTGAAACCCATGGCCTACCCACCTTAAGACAAAAATTTAGACATGATGTCCTAATAATGAGTAGAAATAACCCAGAAAACCCTAAAATAACCCTAAAAACCTTGAAATTACCACTAAGAAACCCTGGAATAACTCTTATAAAGAATACCCCCCCCCCAAAAAAAAAAATATGAGAATTTTGAATTACATGAAAGGTAGCAGGAAGGATCCCTGCCAACCTTTTCCAATCTTCCATATCTGTTCCAGCCACAAGAAATTGTTAACATGAACACATTTGCGCACCTTTTCATATGGTCACCTTTGACCCTTTTAACCAAATCAAATAGCCACCAGTAAATTGAAAAGGTCATCAAAATGATGACCTTCATAAGATGTAAACAAAAAAAAAGAAATGCAATAACATAAACAAAAAAAAAGAAATGCAATAACATAAACAAAAAAAAAATGCAATAATATATACAAAAAAAAATGCAATAATTTAAACAAATAAAATAGTGGGTTTCTCAACCCAATCTCCAATTCAATGAACCCATCTATGGTTGGAATTCCATTATCCGTCAATAGAATACAACAACATCACAGTTAGCACATTTTTCAGTCTAAGCACCAAAGAGAAGTGCTCATATAAGGCACCACGAGGAGAGATCTCACGAGGGATATAGTTCTTGCACAAACCAATATCCAAGTATCCAAACTCATAATAAAACTCCACAAGATAAGATCAATATACAAGCCAAAAAAACACAAAAATAAGCCACATCACAAGTCTAGCACCCCGACCGAGACCAAGCGCCAAGCGCCCAAGTCACAAGGGAGGAGGCCACAAAGGAACCGACTGCTCAGACTCCAAGCAGTATTACAAGTTCACCAATTATTTACAAAGTTACGCATGACCAAAAGCCACATCATAGGTCAGAGCCCAGTGCCGATACCAAGCCCATAGTCGAGGATAATCCCATGTGACTTTTGCACATTACGTGCCCTGGTTGCGACCAAGCACCCAAGCCACGAGGAAGTGAGGCCACGAAGGGGCGTTTCATTTGCACTACGCATCGAGAATCAAGGGAGAGTCCATGCCTACACTATACACCATAAAGAAATGAGGTTTTATACACAAGGTGCTAAGGAGGGAGTCCACAAGGGGCAAGAAACCATACACTATGCACCAACACCTCCTAGTGCCAAACCACGAGCCAAGAGGAGGAGAGCTCACGAAGGAAGCCTATAAGGGGCGACCACATTGCACTATGAACCAGAGTTACCATTCTGGTTGCAAACTCTGTCCTCGGTTTCTTGAACCCACAACCACAATATTAAAAGCATCACACTCTACCAAATGAACTAGGCATGCTCGCACCAACACCAACACCTCCCAACACCTCCTCCAGCACCCCCGCACCACCACCAGTGCCAAATCACGAGGACGAAGCCCACAAAGGGTGTGTACTATGTAGTATGCATCAAGATAGAGCCTGAGACCAAGTTCCATGGAGGAGACCATGAGGGCCTATGCTAAATATAGGGCTTATGACTCGTTGAGCATAGTCTCTCATTGCGATCAACCAGACTACGTCACCCACACCAGGCAGTCGCGCTTGGGATGATTGTCTTCCTTGACCTCTATGGTCAGATGATATACATAGTCATTGCCACCACTTACTCTTGCGTCGACACAACTTTACAAAAGGATATATCGTCTTTTTTTCGCTTGTTGTGCTCGTCAATGGAAAGGAGATTCCCCGATAGTTCCCATGGCTGCCACCCCTTTGCTGCTACCGATACCCAACACACCTATTGCAATCACACAAAACGAATACACCAAACAAGTATGTCTCCTTCTACTCCAAGAAAAGGGATAGGATGGCATGTAGGCCATAGTTGTGCTCTTTGGGCAGTCGGCCATGGGGCCGAGGCCACACCCTCAAACCCTCGATGGTGCATAGAGGAAGAGCAAGGCCAAGACAAAGCGAAATGAAATGTGAGCATGAGGGGGGGGTAGGGTTTGAGCAAAGGGTTTTCCTTTATGTTATTTTATTTTAGGTATGGGGAAGGAGCAAGAGGCACGTGGGTCTCATGCGAGGAGCCACGATGCCTACCCTTATTCGATTTTTATTTTATTTTAATTGTTATTTTATTTTTATTTTTTTAAAATAAATTATTATTTTGATTTGTTATTATTGTAATTGTATTTAGTTTTATGCAATTAAATTATTTAAAAACACAAAATTTGATTTAAATATATATATATATAGGGGGGATGTTCTAATAATTTGAATGAAACAAAGTTTTATGGGGGTCGTACAAGTGAACGTGAAGATGCATGGTTGGAAGGAATGACGTGATGTTTCTCCTTAAGAGACTATGCTTCCACATCAAAGGCGAAGATAACGATCTTTCAGTTGAGGGACAATGCCTTGAACTGGCGGGGTAATCTGGAGAGGAAGTTGCACCTTACCCCAGACACCATCTCATGAGATATTTTTGAGGAAAGGTTATGAAGGAAATATTTTCCTACTTACTATGCAGAACAAAAAGTAGGAGAATTTCATGCTCTATTTCAAAGAAACATGACCATGGAATATTACGATATCAGGTTCATGGAGTTAGTAAAATATGTCTCGTACATGGATACCGATCAACGACAAGAGGAACGTTTTTTGTACAAGTTAAACCCTAATATAAGGGCCATGGTATGGATGTGGAAACCATCATCAATGGCTGAAGCAGTTGAAAATGCTTGTTATGCAGAGGATCATATGAGCTTAAATGAAGGTATGAGGTCAACCATTCCACAACATCCAGGATTCGTGGGGAAGGCCCCTAGGAATTTCTCCAGGGAAGGAATCTCTAGGCCACCTTCTTATGGAAATAGAATCACACCTAGAGAAGTTACAATAGGTATTTCAATAGCAACGAGTGCAACATCCCACTCATTTCCAATCGTGACACAAGCAAGTCCACGACCTTATCAAGGAACAATTAGTAGGGGCAAGGGTTCCAAGGGAAGGAACTCATTTAAGAGACCTTCATAGGGTAGTGTGCAGGTTCCATCTGGTGTTACTTGTTGGGGGTGTGGAGGACCTCATTACCAACATGATTGTCCAGAGTCACAAGAAGGCTTTGTGCATAGAGAATGAAAGGCCCCAATGGGAAGAGTGAGTAGTAGCCACCATATTTATGCAACAGTTGATAACCACTAGGAAGAGTATCAATTCACTGTGGTGGAGTCTTCGGGTGCGCTAAATCATGTCAATGTTAAGATTTTATTTGATTATAGTGCTACAGATAGTTTCATTTCACCTAGTGCATTAGAAAAGTGTGGGTTGACAGCCTACAAACACGATGACTTTAAACAAGTCGAGATGGATTTGGGGGGGAAACAAGCGGTAGGACCTAACATCGATAATTTTCTAGTAGACCTAGGAGTGTGTACTACTAGGTTGAAGGTGTAGTCACTACTGTAGGGATGTATGACCTAATCATTGGAATGGACTGGTTAGAAGGCCATCAAGCTATGGTATATTTTTTCACAAAAAGAGTGCTTTGTGTTGACGATGAAGGAAGGTCAGTAGAGATCCACAGTGTATGGAGGAAGGTGTCTCTACGATTTATCTCAACCATGAAGGTTAAATGTTGCATGAGGAAAGGTTGTCGATTATATGTAGTGGAAGTAGTCAATGAAAGTAAGGGACCCTCCTTGGATCGCTATTCATTATTGTCAGAGTTTGAGGATTTGTTTCCGAAAGAGTTGCCTGAGTTACCTCATGAGAGGGAGCTTGATTTTACCATTGATATAAAACCCAGTGTAGAGCCAATTTCCAAGACACTATATAGGATGATGGCACCAAAACTTTGTGATTTGTAGATGCAGTTGAAGGAACTACTTGACTTAGGGATAATAAGGCCCAGTGTCTCACCTTGGGGTGCACCAATAATTTTTGTCAAGAAGAAGGATGGTTCCTTACGACTGTGTATAGATTACATGGACTTGAACTATGATACAGTGAAAAATAAGCACCCAATTCCACAGATAGATGATCTCTTTGATCAGATGAAAGGAGAAACAATTTTCTCAAAAATTGTTCTACGATCAGGGTATCACCAGTTAAGGATTAAGGAAGAAGATATTCCTAAGACTGCCTTTCGATCTTGATTTCGGCATTACGAGTTCGTTGTAGTACCTTTTAGTTTGACCAATGTGCCAACAATATTCATGAGCCTCATGAATGGTGTATTCTGAAAGTACTTAGACCACTTTGTACATATATTTCTGGATTATATCCTCATATATTCCAAGAATGAAAGAGAACATGAGGAACACTTGTGAGTGGTGTTGTCATGCCTTAGAGAGAAATTTTTTTATTGCAAGTTGTCGAAGTGTTCTTTCTTCCAGAAATAGATTCACTATTTAGGTCATATCATTTCCGGTGAAGGAATCTCTGCGGACCTAGAAAAGGTAAAGGCCATTATGGAATTGCCAGTGACAAAAAATGCTCATGAGGTGAGAAGCTTCATGGGGATAGTTGGTTATTATAGGAGGTTTGTGGAATGGTTCTCTAAGATATCTAAACCCATCACCACCTTGCAACGCAAGGGGGTCAGGTATGAATGGACAAAGGAATGTGATGTTGCATTCATCAAGCTTAAGAGGTTACTAACTAGTGCGCCAATTCTACGAGTGTCAGATATGGAAAAAGACTCTACAGTCTGCACAGATGCCTCGAAGAAAGGATTGGGGGCCATGATAATGCATGATGGAGGAGTTATAGTGTATGCATCAAGAAAGTTGAAGCAACATGAGGAGCTTTACACTACTCATGATTTAGAGTTGGTATTTTTAATGCTAGCTCTGAAGCTTTGGAGGCATTTTCTAGTGGGGAGAAGCTTTGAGCTTAAAACATACCATGAAAGCTTAAAGCATATCTTCAATCAAAGGGATATCAATGTCGGGCATAGGTGATGGAGTGAGTTTATGAGTGAGTATGATTTTTGAATTTCTTACATTAAGGGAAAGGAGAACATGGTCACGGATTCCTTTAGCAGGAGACCATGTTTCTTCTCCTTGGTACCCTTAAAAATTAATCTGAGGGAGCGAGTGTTGGGGAAACTTATTAGAGATGGTTGGTATTTAAAGGTTACTTCAACCCTCCATAGTGGGAGGCAATTAGACCCAAAGTATGAATGATATATCCTAGAAGAAGATGGATTATTAAGATATCAGGGAAGGATGTACATCCCCGAAGGTGGGGATATTCGAAGCATCGTACTCAAGGAATCCCATAGAGAAATTTACTGTGCACATTCGAGTGTGAAGAAAATGTATGCAGACATGAAGAAGCTATCCTTCTAGGTGGAATGAAGTGTGATGTAGTCCATTTCGTTGTCAAGTTCCTAGAGTGTCAACAAGTGACGACTGACCACCACCACCCGACAGGTCTCCTACAACCACATGATTTTTCTATGTCCAAGTGGGAAGTCATTTCTATGGATTTTGTTGCGGGATTGCCACTCACATTGCACAGACACAATGCCATTCTTGTGATAGTTGATAATTTGACCAAGAGTGCTCATTTTATTCTGGTTAGAGACACTTATGATGTCAATGATGTGGCACACGTTTTTATAAGTGAGGTCATCTGTCCGCATGGGTTACGCAATAAGATCATTTCAGATAGGGACTCTCGATTCACATATAGGTTTTGGACAAGTTTGCAGTCAACGTTGGGAAATCAATTGAACTTAAGCACATCATATCATCCCAAAACAGATGGAAAAAATGAGAGAGTAAATCAGGTTATGGAATACATGCTTAGAATGTATGTTATGGATAATCAAACCCATTGGGATAAGTACCTACCTTTGGTAGAGTTCGCTTACAATAACAATTTTCATAGCTCCATTGGAATGCCACCCTATGAAGCTCTGTATGGAAGTCCATGAAGGACATCGTTGAATTGAGAAAGGTTAGAATACTGAGTGACAGTTGGGCCCAAATTGATTCAAGAGATGGAGGAACACGTGATTTTGATTAGACAACGACTAAAGGAAGCATATGATAGACATAAAATTTATGTTGATGCACATAGTACTGACCGAAGTTATAAAGTGGGAGATCAAGTTTTCATTCATATCAGGCCTAATAAGAGTATCATTTAGTTCGGGAAGAAGACAAAGTTGTCGCCTCGATTTATAGGACCATTCAAAATCCAAGAGAGAATTGGACTTGTTTCCTATTGTCTCGTACTGCCACCCCACTTGCAAAAAACTCATAATGTTTTTCATGTATCTGTTCTCTATCATTATGTTGTTGACGAATATCATAAACTGAATTGGAAGGAATTGCAGGTATTGGACACGAGAACCCTCATGGTCGAACCGTTACGCGTATTGGACCGTAGGGCCTGACAACTCAAGAATTGTCTGGTAGACCAAGTTAAGGTCCAGTAGGACAAGTATAGCCCATGATCTGCTACTTGGGAGGATGCATAGACCTTACGACGAGATCATCCCTCACTTTTTTTTACCACCTCGGGAATATGTTTCCCGAAGGTTAGGTGCATGTAATGCCACCTTTTGACTTAGACAACTAGAATTAATTAATACCTAATATGAAACTATTAATGATACACTCAAAATTTTAAGACATATGAACCTATGTGAATGTCAATTCTATGAATGCTTATCATTATTTGAATTATGATGGATATTATGCAATCTATTTCTAACTTGAAAATTATGACATTTAAAATTGTGTGTACGTGGATACCGAATTGAGGATATGATTAAATGCATTTAAATGATGATATTGCATGGATATGTATGAGTTTGTGTTATAAAATAATCTACAGGTCAATGGGATAAGAAATAGCCAAAGGATAATGATAATAAAATGGTTGATGTCGTGAACATCGACCGAGAAAAAATATGGTATGAATCTTTGTATGTGAAATTATGTTGGTTCAAATGCATTGCTATGATATGTGGACAAGTGCAGGTTTTCAGGTGGTGAGACTGCCTAAAACTAAATATATGATGGCAACATTCCCAACAACATAGTGCCACTATATGGTCCATGGTATGGTGTTGACCCTAGTTCTATTAGGAGGGTTGGAGGAACTTCCCACCATGTATCCTATGAAACCTGGATTCATGGGAGGAAGGTGTTATCTCACGCTCCCCTAGACGTGTGATGGTGACTGCCAGTTGCTTGCTGGGGAAGCTTGGTCAAGAGAGTTGACACTTCCACTCACGGGTTCTATCTAGAGTTAGGTCAATATAGTTGACGCTCCAAGATAGTCTAGCAAAGGAAGGATAGGGATGGAAGATGGAAGTAGGTTAGGGAGGAAGGATGACTAGAATTATTTGAGAGTGTGTGGATCTTTCACCTTATAGTAGAATTTCTTGATTTCCTCTTTTTGAAAAATATGTATATATGTATATTTATATTTGCTTAACTGAACTACAATTATCTAAGTGAATGTAATTTCTTGTGATAAATTATTATAATTGAGGTATTTTGCAAACATTTTAAATGGTTTACTATCCTTTATGAAATCAATGGTCTTACTGATTGGATTTAACGCACACGAGAATTACTTTAGGTTTGATATTTATTTTCATTAGTGCATGTGTGAGTCCTCTATGTGCTAGCTACACATGCATACCTTGCACATGTAAACTAGTATGTATAAGTGTTTTAAATTGATGATGTTATTTATTTGATATGGATGTATGAATCATGTATCATTACCCTTGTATTGTAAATTACTCTAACTTCAGGACAAAGTTTCTTGAAGGGTGAGTGTATGTAACAATCCAATTGATTTTATTGATAATAGTTGTTAAGTTAAATTTAATTAATTATTAAATTAAATACAATGAATCTTTTACTATTTTATTTTATTATGGAAAGTTGTCGAAGTGTTCTTTCTTCCAGAAATAGATTCACTATTTAGGCCATATCATTTCCGGTGAAGGAATCTCTGTGGACCTAGAAAAGGTAAAGGCCATTATGGAATGGCTAGTGACAAAAAATACTCATGAGGTGAGAATCTTCATGGGGATAGATGGTTATTATCAGAGGTTTTTGGAAGGGTTCTCTAAGATAGCGAAACTGATCACCACTTTGTAGCAGAAGGGGGTCAAGTATGAATGGACAAAGGAATGCAATGTTGCATTCATCAAGCTTAAGAGGTTACTAACTAGTGCACCAATTCTACGAGTGTCGGATATGGAAAATACTTTACAGTCTGCACAGATGCCTCGAAGAAAGGATTAGGGGCCGTGATAATGCACGATGGGGGAGTTATAGTGTATGCATCAAGAAAGTTGAAGCAACATGAGGAGATTTACACTACTCATGATTTAGAGTTGGCAGTTGTAATGCTAGCTCTGAAGCTTTGGAGGCATTATCTAGTGGGGCAAATATTTGAGCGCAAAACATACCATGAAATCTTAAAGCATCTCTTCACTCAAAGGGATCTCAATACCAGACAAAGGTGATGGAGTGAGTTTATGAGTGAGTATGATTTTGGAATTTCATACATTAAGGGAAAGGAGAACGTGGTCGCGGATGCCTTGAGTAGGAGACCACATTTCTTCTCCTTGGTACCCTTAAAAATTAATCTGAGGGAGCGAGTGTTGGGGCAACTTCTTGGAGATAGTTGGTATTTAAAGGTTACTTCAACCCTCCAGAGTGGGAGGAAATTAGACCCAAAGTATGAAAGATATAACTTGGAAGAAAATGGATTATTAAGATATTAGGGAAGGATGTACATCCCCGAAGGTGGGGATATTCAAAGCATCATACTCAAGGAATCCCATAGAGCACATCATTGTGCACATCCGGGTGTGAAGAAAATGTATGCAGACATGAAGAATCTTTTCTTCTGGGTAGGAATGAAGCATGATGTAGTCCATTTCATTGCCAAGTGCCTAGAGTGTCAACAAGTAAAGGCTGACCACCACCACCTGAAAGTTCTTCTACAACCACATGATGTTCCTATGCCCAGGTGGGAAGTCATTTCTATGGATTTTGTTGTGGGATTTCCACTCACATCGCACAGACATAATGCCATTCTTGTGATAGTTGATAAGTTGACAAAGAGTGCTCATTTTATTCTGGTTAGAGAGACTTATGATGTCAATGATGTGGCACACGTGTTTATGAGTGAGGTCATATGTCTGCATGGATTACCCAAGAAGATCGTTTCAGATAGGGACTCCCGATTCACATCTAGGTTTTGGACACGTTTGCAGTCAACATTGGGAAGTCAATTGAACTTAAGAACATCATATCATCCTGAAACAGATGGGAAAACTAGAGAGTAAATTAGGTTCTGTAAGACATGCTTAGGATGTATGTTATGGATAATCAAACCCATTGGGAGAAGTACCTACCTTTGGTAGAGTTCGCCTACAATAACAGTTTTCATAGCTCCATTGGAATGCCACCCTATGAGGCTTTGTATGGAAGGCCATGCAGAACACCGTTGAGTTGGGAAAGGTTAGAAGACCGAGTGACAGTTGGGCCTGAATTGATTCAAGAGATGGAGGAACAAGTGATTCATTTTAGACAACGACTAAAGGAATCATATGATAGACATAAAAGTTATGTTGATGCACATAGGACTAACCAAAGTTATAAAGTGGGAGATCAAGTTTTTATTTGTATCGGGCTTAATAAGATTACCATTCAGTTTGGGAAGGGGACAAAGTTGTCACCTCGATTTATAGGACCATTCAAAATCCAAGAGAGAATTGGACTTGTTTCCTATTGTCTCGTACTACAACCCCACTTGCATAAAACTCATACTGTTTTTCATGTATCTGGTCTTCGTCATTATGTTGCTGATGAATCTCATAAACTGAATTGGAAGGAATTGCAGGTATCAGACGCGAGAAACCTCATGGTCGAACCATCACGCGTATTGGACCTTAGGGTCCAACGACTCAGGAATCATTTGGTGGACCAAGTTAAGGTCCAGTGGGACAAGTATAGCCCATGATATGCTACTTGGGAGGATGCAGAGACCTTACGATGAGATCATCCCTCACTTTTTTTGACCACCTCGGGAATATGTTTCCCGAAGGTTGGGTGCATGTAATGCCACCTTTTGACTTAGACAACTAGAATTGCTTAAGGCATAATCATATTTTATTTTCTATTAATTGTGAAACTATTAATGATACACTTGAAATTTTAAGACATATGGACCTATGTGAATGTCAATTCTATGAATTTTTATCATTATTTGAATTATGATGGATATTATGCAATCTATTTCTAACTTGAAAATTTTGACATTTAAAGTTGTCGGTACATGGATACCGAATTGAGGATATGATTAAATGCATTTAAATGATGATAATGCATGGATATGTATGAGTTTGTGTTATAAAATAATTTTCAGGTCAATGGGCTAAGAAATAGCCAAAGGATAATGATAATAAAATGGTTGATGTCGTGAACATAGACCGAGAAACAGTATGGTATAAATATTTGTATGTGAAATTATGTTGGTTCAAATGCATTGCTATGATATGTGGACAAGTGCAGGTTTTCATGTGGCGATACTGCTTGAAATTGAATATACGATGACAAAATTCCCAGCAACACAGTGCCACTGTATGGTCCATGGTAGGGTGTTGACCCTAGTTCTATTAGGAGGGGTTGAGTCATTTCCCACCATGTATCTTATGAAACCTAGATTCATGGGAGGAAGGTGTTAGCTCACGCTACCCTAGACGTTTGATGGTGACTGCTAGTTGCATGCCTGGGAATCTTGGTCAAGAGAGTAGACACTTCCTCTTACAGGTTTTATCTAGAGTTAGGTCAATATAGTTGGCACTCCAAGATAGTCCAACAGATGAAGGATAGGGATGGAAGATGGAAGTAGGTTAGTGAGGAAGGATGACTAGAAGTAGTTGAGAGTGTGTGGATCTTTCGCCTTATAGTAGAATTTCTTGATTTCCTCTATTTGAAAAATATGTATATATGTATATTTATATTTGCTTAACTGAACTACAATTATCTAAGTGAATGTTTATTGTAATAAATTATTATAATTGAGGTATTTTGCGAACATTTTAAATGGTTTACTATCCTTTATGAAATGAATGGTCTTGTTGATTGGATTGGGCGCGCACGAGAATTACTTTATGTGTGATATTTATTATCATTAGTACATGTGCGAGTCCTGTATGTGCTAGCTACACATGCATACCTTGCACATGTACACTAGTATGTATAAGTGTTTTAAATTGATGATGTTTTTTATCTGATATGGATGTATGAATCATGTATCATTACCCTTGTATTGTAAATTACTCTAACTTCGAGACAAATGTTCTTGAAGGGTGAGTGTATTTAACAACCCAATTGATTTTATTGATCATAGTTGTTAAGTTAAATTTAATTAATTATTAAATTAAATACAATGAATCTTTTACTATTTTATTTTATTATGGTAGGTGGGGGAATTAATAAGGGGATAATGATGTTGGGGAATTAATGAGGGGATAAGGTAGTTGGGGAATTGAATGAGGGAGAGGGATTCAAGAGAGGGGGATAAGGAAGAGGGGAGAGGAATTGGAAGGGGACTCTGGCTTTGCGGGGGAAATTCAGGAAGAAGAAGGCAAGGAGGAAATTCTAAAGGGAGAGGGGAAGAAGGAGGAAATTGGAGGAAAAATATTGTTTTGGAGAAATTTTACAGGGGCAATGTTGTTGTTTGGAACTTTGGGCTCGAGGGCCAAGAAACTGCAAGGTTTCCTAGAGATAGGTAGCCATAGACGTTGTTCATAGTTGGATGGGAGGTAAATATTCAGTTTGGGCAGTTTGGGAAAGAACAAGAACAAGTGAACAAGGGGCCAAATCAACCAACTTGCAGGTCGATGTATGTATTTTACTAAGATGATATGTTGTTATTATGTCTATTTACCAGTTTCTTCCTGGTATAAATAAAATCATGAAAGAAAACCTTGAACAAAATTGTAGTTATTTCAGTAGGAGATTAGGAGATATTTATTATTTTATTGAGGCCCTGAAATAGAAGGCCTTACACATCACAACATCGAAAAAAAAAATGAATTAAAGGAACATCACCCCAAAATTTGATTCCTTTTAGAAAACCTCCTTGGTTTAGGGATCTTACCAACCCGCTAAGAGGTTTAGAAACTATAAGAAAAAGGAAAAGTGACAAAGGGAAGGCTCGCCTTATTCCCCTAGAGTGTCCAAGAATATAAGAATCTGATCCATTAATAAGGACATAAAAGGATGAGGAGCTAAGGAATCCCTTTACTAGTTAACAAAAGATAAAGTTAAACTAGTGTGTAATAGAATAAGCCTCAAATACATCCAATTGACATTGTCAAATGTCTTGGACAAATCTAACTCGATTACAATGGTTGGAAATTTCTTGGTCTTGATTAAGTATAGCCTCTCCTAGGCCACTCCAATTTCATCATGAATTTTATTATTAGCAAATAATTAAAACTACTAAGGATAAATGACCTTAAATAGGGAATATTTTAACCTTATAGAAAAAACTTTTGCAAAAATTTTATACATAAAATTACAGAAAAGAATGGGCCTAAAATATTCAAAAGAGGAGGGAGAATCCTTTTTAGAAATTAGTGTCAAGAAGGTTGATTTGATGGTTCTAATCACCTTCCTTATTTCCCTAAACTCTTCTGCAACCTCCAAGATATTCTTTTATATCAAGTCCTAAAATCCCTAGAAAAACTCTATGGTCAAACCATTAGGCTCAAGATTTTTTCTTTTTGGAAATATTATATTACCTTGTTTAGCTCCTTAGAACCTTCAACAAATAACCTAGGAAAGTTCTTTTCCACCTTTATATCTCATCAATATTAATCCTCATAAAATCCTTGTATAAATGTTTGAAGTATTTAACACCTTCATTTGATATTTCCTAGAATGTTGTATCCTTCCATCAATCCTAGGAATTTCCAAGATGGTGTTCATATTCTTCCCACCCTTAGCATAATTGTGAAAATATTCATTATTCTCATATCCTTGGTACAACCAAATTTCCTTGTTGATTTCCCTCCATTTGGCCTCCTCCCAAGCCAACAAATTCCATTTCTATTATTCTAAATTCTTTAATGGTGCCTTGACTTCTTCTAAGAAAATGTTGTTATTATTTTGAGCTAGTAAATCATTTTTTTTTATCTCAAAAATATTTCTCTAGGAAGTATTATACTTTTGTTGCGAATAAGAAATAGTAGATTTATTGACTCTTTGAAGATTCAAGATGAACCATATCACATCTAAATATTGATTTTTTAAATCAAAACTTCTCCACTCCTTCTTCCAAATTAATAAATTCCTCATCTCAAAGCCAACTTGAATTAAATTTCAAGGGCCCTAGGGGTTTCCTATCATTCTTGGATCTTTAAAAGAAAATTGGCACATATCATAAACATGCCTAGACCCTATCCAATATCTAAATCTTGTCCTCTATTCCTAGAACCTCATATACAATTAATAAATGAACTAATATTTTGGTAATACCATTTTCTCTATATGGAAGGTTCCTTTAAGTAGGTGTTATTTCAATGGGGTCGAGGTCAAAAAGGTTCACATCCTCCAAATTCCTTAATAGGAAGGGAGATAGTGGGTCCATCTTTCTTGCCTCGTCCCAAATTTCTTCCTTCCTTAAGACAAAGTTAAAATGTCCTCCCACAATGATGTAATCACCATTCACACTTCGAGGATAAAGAAACAGTATTAGAAGTTTTGCATGATATTGTATTATCCATATATATGAAAAATAGAATGACCTCCTTGGTTATAAGAACAATATGCATGTCCTTATCCCTGAATCAAAAAGATATTAGATTTGGATATTTAGGCATTGATTATAGTCTATCACCATCCCCCTAGATCCACTTGCATCATCATAAGACACAAAATTCCATTCTTTCATAAAAAGATGGCAATAACCATATACCCCTCAACCATTGTTTATTAGAACAACAATACATCATGTTTATATACCCCAAATAACCTATATAAGGAAATTTTTGTGGTAAGAACTCAACTCTCTAATATTGAATGACATTATTGTTGATATTATGGTAGCTACGGGAGGTATTAACCTCCACATGTAACCTTTGATGAGACTAGAATATTCCGGGAAGCAAGAAAAACCCTAAATATTTGGATAATAACCCTAGAAGACAAGTCGGCCTAATAGAAAAAATTGATATTGAGTTATTATCCCCCAAGAAAAGAAGTTAGCCTAGTCAGTTAAGATGGAACAATATAAATAAAGGGAGCTAGATCTAATTTGTCACTCACTCACTCACAACTGCATAAGGACAAGAAGTGGACATGAGTGAAGGAGAATTGCCACTCCTACAGTAGTGACTTTATCTTGGGTTATTGGTTTAGAATTTCTACTTGGTCTTTGGTTATCCTTTCTTGGTGTGCTATCCTTGGTTAGCTATTGGTCTGCTACTAAAATTATTCTGTCTATCAAGGTTAAGGTGCTTGGGGGTGGCCTTTCTTCCTATGGTTGGGTGACAATATTGCTATATATTCTATGGTGAAACGAGCACACCCATTTTTCTAATAGGTTATGGGCCCACACCTCCTTCATTCAGTCTAACCACTAGAAGGAAACTAGTCCATAAGATTATCAAGATCATTGAAGAACTATCGCTAAGGTTTCTAGTAGGTGTAGTTACTGAAGCACTGCTGCTAGGGTTACTAGCAGGTTTAGCTGCAAACCCTAAAACCTCTTGCCCAACACCTTATGATGGAACACTTTACTCAAGGAAAGGATATTCTAGTGTGCCTTAGTCCAACACACCTATTGGAAATCTCAAAAGGAAAAAATGTCAAGATTGAGATTTCGGGTCAAAGTCAATGTTTGACCATTCAAAGTCAAATTTTGACTAGCTATCAGTCAACATAAATCATGAATGAAAAGGTAGATCATCTACACTATTAATCTCTTACAGGAACTCTTGAAGATGACATGTGGATAATTGAAAATGGAGCTTCCAGGCATATGACAAGAAACCAGATCAGAATCTCCAATTTGAATGAAAAGAAAACACCTAACATAGTAGAACTTGGAGACAAAAACACCTATCCAGTCAAAGGAATTAGTCAAGCCTCCATCAAATTGGAATCAGGTAACAATGTTTATTTGAGTAATTTCTTATATGTACCTGGTTTATAAAATAATATTGTATCTATATCTTGCCTAGAAGACAAAGGAAATAGAATAGCCTTTGTAGATGGTGCAGTACTATCTTGGTCTAGAGACTCCAGCATAGAGAATGCTAGAGTTATTGGAACTCGTGAAGATATATTATACAGACTACTAGAATGTAATGATGAATCTCTTGTACATGATGAAGTCAATCCCAGTGAACTTTGGCATAGAAGGTATGCTCATATTAACTATCAAGCATTACCTTTGCTCAAGAAAATGGTTAAAGGAATACCATAACTACAATCTACACATGAAGGAATTTGCAGAGGATGTGCACTTGGTAAAAATGTTAAGAAGCCATTCTCAAGTAGTGATAATAGATCTAAGGAAATCCTAGATCTAATACATTCAAATGTTTTTGTTTTGAATCCAATCAAATCTCTAGGAGGTTCTCTTTATTATGTAACCTTCATATATTATTACTCAAGAAAGACTTGGTTATATTTCTTGAAGACAAAGGATGAAGTTTTCAGCAGGTTTCAAGAATTAAAAGAAGAAATAGAAAACCTCACAATCAAGAAAATCAAGACTTTGAGAACATATAATGGAGGATAATATACATCCAAGGAATTCGTTTCCTTTTTCAAATCAACAGGGATTAGGAGGGAGCTAATCGTTCCTCATAATCCTAAAAAAAATGGTGGAGTAGAAATGAATAATAGATCCATTGAAGAAACCGTGAAGGAAATAATGAATGGTAAAGGTTTATCCATGTATTTATGGGGAGAAGCAACCATGACAAAAATATATGTTTAGAACACAAGTCCCCACTGCATATTGAAGGATATGAATCTAGAAGAATCCTTCTCATGAAAGAAACCAAATGTGGAACACTTAAGAATATTTGGGTTCCCTGTTTACATTCATATCCCCAAGGATAAAAGGAATAAATTAGAACCCTCATGAAAGAAGGGAATATTTTTTGGATATAGTGAATCCTCCAAAGCCTAAATAATCTATATTCCAGAACAACATAAGATTGAAGTCATCAGAGATGTAACCTTCAATGAGAAGATGAATTTCAATAAATCTATAGAAGAATCCATTGAAGAAGAATATGAAGATCCTAAAGAAGAAAGAACCTGTCTTCTAGAAATTCAGAATGAAGAACTAGAACAACTTGGTCATCCGATGCAACCATGCAAACCTATTGAATCATTCATTGTACCCAAAACCAGAAAATGTCCAGCTTGGCCGAAAGCTACTCTACAAGAAGCATAAATACTCAAAGATCCAAGTGGCACTTTCAGAGAAAGCAAGAAGCCCAAAAGATTATCCATCTATGCAACATTTATGAAAAAACTTATAAATGAAGAACCCACCACATTTGAAGAAACAGTTCAAAAGAAACAGTGGAAGAAAGCCATGACAAAATAATACCAATCCATCATGAAAAATGATGTGTGGGAAATCGTGCCTAGACCCAAGGAAAAATCAATGGTAACTTCAAAATGGGTCTATAAGATCAAACATGCAATAGACAGAAGCATGGAAAAATATGAGGCAAGGTTCATAGCTAAATGGTTCTCCCAGAAGGAGGGGTAAGATTATGACGAAACATTTTCTCTTGTTGCCAGATATACTTCTATTAGAGCCATTATATCGCTTGTTGCTTCCATGGGATGCAGTGTACATCAGATGGATGTAAAGACAACTTTTCTCAATGAAGCAATTGAAGAAGAAGTGTACATTGAACAACCTCAAGGTTTTGAGATACATCCTAGAGACACTCATGTTTGCAGATTAAAGAAAGCCATGCATGGACTCAAGCAAGATCCAAGAGCTTGGTATGCCAGAATTGGCAGTTACTTAATAAGACTTGGTTTCTTTAAGAGTCATGCAGATCCAAATCTCTATTGAAAGGTTGTGAAAAATGCACTTGTGATTCTACTGTTGTATGTTAATGATTTATTCTTGATAGGTGCAAAATATCTCATCACCCAGTGTAAGAAGGAATTAGATTTTGAGTTCGATATGAAAGATCTTGGTCTCATGCACTATTACTTGGGACTAGAAGTATGGAAGAAGCGTGGTGAAATGTTCCTTGGACAAGGAAAGTATGCAGTGAAGATTCTTCATAAATTTGGAATGATGTATTGCAAATCCATGGCCACTCTTATGAACACAGATATAAGAAAAATAAGAGACTCAAATTCTGATCCAGTAGACCCTTCCCTATATCAACAATTGATTGGGTTGTTAATGTATCTAGTGAATACTTGACCAGAAATTTGCTTTGTTGTAAACACTTTAAGCCATTTCCAGGTGGAACTCAGATATGAGAACTTGATAGATACAAAGCATGTTCTAAGATATATTTGTGGGACACTAAACTATGGTTTAAGATACATATCATCCAGTGATATACAACTTCATGTATTCACAAATTCAGATTGGGCAAGGAGTGCAGAAGACATAAGGAGTACTTCAAGGATGTGTTTCATTTTGGGCTCTGCTATGATATCATGGAACAACAAGAAACATAAGTCTATCGCACTCATCACATCATAAGCAGAATATATCGTAGCATGTGATGCATGTATCGAAGCAGTATGGATGAAGAATTTGATTTCTAGATTATTTGATCAGGTACCAGATTCGACCGTAATATACTGTGACAATCAAAGTTGTATGAGGCTATCCAAACACCCAATGTTTCATGATCGGTCGAAACATATTGATATCAAATACTACTTTATTCATGATAAAGTCCAAGAAGGAGAAATGAAACTCTAGTATATCTCCACATATGAGTAGGTAGAAGATATTTTGACAAAGCCTTTGTCCAGGATAAAGTTTCATACTTAAGGGACAAAAAGGGGCTCGTGGAGATAACTCCCTTAGCTGAAAGGGAAGAGATGGCTCCCTAGGTTGGGAGGGAGCACTGATATGTTATTGATTCTTGGGTAGTCATTTTCCATTTTGGAAAATGGTCTAGGTTGGGCAGTTCCTTTCTAGTCCAGAAAGTGATTCGAGATTTTTTACGGACATAAATTTTCGAGTTTGGAAAATGGCCCATATAGGACAATCATTTTCATAATGAAAATGGTCTGATAGATTGTTGGTGTACCATAGACAATGATTCCCCTTGTGGCCAGTGTGGCAGAATGGTCTAGGATAGTCATTCTTCTTGGAAGTCACTATGAGTAGTGGTCAAGTAGAATGGTCTGCTTCACTGGGCAGTGATTCTTTCGAAGTTCACAGTTGTGAGAAGTTTCGAAGAATGGTCCGTTTTGGAGGTTGGTGCAGGACAATCATTTCCATTAGGAAATGGTCCAAATAGTCATTCCCTAGGGAAGACTCATCCTCTCCAGGTTGCACTATGATTAGGGCGAGAGGAATGGCCCAGTTAGGTGAATGGTTCAGGTTCATCAATCAGGGGCATGCATTCCCTAGGGCATACTCATTCTCTTCAGGTTACACTATGATTAGTGCTGGAGGAATGGACTGGTTAGGTGAATGGTCCATGCTCAGAAATCAGGGACAATTGTTCTTCTATGCTTGGGAATAATAGTCTAGACAGTCCATCACTGATGTTTTACTTTCTGAGGGCATATGATCTTCTAGATATCAAAGATGTGAGTGGAATAATGGCTCAGATGACTCAGTTTGTATCATGATATTGTTATACAGGTTGATATTAGATGATATGATTGTTGTGGAGACCGCATGTCTCTAGACAATAGTTGTATGTTACTTTGGTGTATGTGTTCAACAGGTTGTGAATGTGTCACCAGTTAGTAGCCATGTGCTACTAGGTGTGGTTGTGCAGCACTGGATAGTATTTGTGTAATATTATGGATAGACATAGTTGTGTTTTATTGGATGGCATTGTTCTGATTTCCATGAAGAATATCTAGTTGGATAAGTGATGATGGTGCTCGTGATTTGATCATGAGATAGCATGTGTGGCTATGATGATGCTACCAATTGAATGGTTTATTTTTTCTCAAGATCATTTCCTTTAATACCTCCCTAGCTAGGAGGGAGTGTTGATACTATGGTAGTTGTGGGAGGTATTAACCTCCACATGTAACATTTGACGAGACTAGAATATTTCGGGAAGCAAGAGAAACCCTAAATATTTGGATAATAACCCTAGAAGATAAGTTGGCCTAATAGAATAAATTAATATTGAGTTATTATCCCCTAGGAAGAGAGGTCGACCCAGTCAGTTAAGATGGAGAAGTATAAATAAAGGGAGCTAGATATCATTTTTCACTCACTCACTCACAACTACATAAGTACAAGATGTGCACATGAGTGAAGGAGAACTGCAACTACTGCAGTAGTGACTTTGTCTTGGGTTATTGGTTTGGAATTTCTTCTTGGTCTTTGGTTATCCTTTCTTGGTGTGCTAGCCTTGGTTGGCTATTGGTATGATACCAAAATTATTCTATCTGCCAAGGTTAAGGTGCTCGAGGGTGGCCTTTGTGCCTATGGTTGGGTGATAATATTGTTATATTGTGTAGGGTAAAATGAGCACACCCATTTTTATAACAATTACTACAATTTTTAACTTTTTGAAGGGTTGGCCTTGCTCTAAGGGCCCCAATTATGGTTTTCATATTTCCCCTTAGGATTTCTCTTTCTAGTTTTTTCCAGGCTATAGAAAAAAATGATTTCCTACAAAGTGTAGCATGGCTAGAGACCCAACTAATCTCTAACCCTATCCCATATTTTAATTGCTTTCCCCATGATAGGAATCTATGTGATATTTGAGGATCTCATATGGTATCTCTTCTCATCTTTTTTGGGCCCCCTCTTGCCATTGAATTAGGATAATTGTGACCCAAAGTATCTCCAAAAGGATCTACAATTGGTTTAATGAAACAGGGAGGACTAGTGTGAATCATATGCTTTTCCAAATCAAAGGAAAGAACAAAGAGGGAGGTGTCTTCCTAAGATGAGGTCTTAACCATATTTCCTAGAACCTCTTTCCCTTTTCACTAGTCAATGCATTATTTAGTTTAACCAAAATTACAAAGTAGTGTTTTCACTCGATGCATATGGGGACTTACTCGGGAGAGATTAGAAAAGTATTTCAAAGGATTAAAGGGATGATGCTCAAGCCTACTCTTAGCATTCATCTTGTGCCTAAAACTCATAAATGTTTCATGAGCCACATCATAAGATATACCCCTCATTTGAAAAACTTCAATGTTTGTTGTACTTGAATATATTTTCCCCTCTAGGATGCCATTTTGGGAGTTTTTCTTTTTTATCTTCCACATAGTCCTCTTCCTAAATACATGTGCATCTTGAAGAGGAGAAACCATTGCATCTTTGAGGGGTATTCTCTTGTTAATGAGACTATTCACTCCCTTATCATAACTTATTTTAGACTTATTGTAGTCATTATTTAGATGACCATAAGAGTGGCAATATGAACATCAGACCACTATATTGATGTAGTGCAGAGACTAATTATAACACAATTTGCCTGTTTCAATTACCAAATTGTCTAGGAGGTCATCCACTAAATCTACCTCCATGTAAACCCCAATTATTTTCCTCATGAAACTATTGCAACTCCTTTCATCTACAAATAGGAAATTCCCCAACAAGTTCCCAATAGCCCTAAAGGTATGCCCATTCCAAAACTCCAAGTTTAGAGAAAGGATATTAACCCACACATGCTAGATATTCTCCTTATCTTACCTAGTGTCAAAACCTAAAGACCAATTTTGAAGAAAAATAGAAAAAAAATCCTAGAGTTGCCTCCCATCCTAGATTCTGCTTGCATCCACACTAGATTTGAAAAGGAGAGGTAAGCACCCTCACATGAGGACATAAAATTCTAGAACATACCCTAGGAGGGGAGTTCATACCTTTGACATCCACTAGAGCAATGTTTTCTCTATAATCAAGCACACATGGAACTTCTCAACCAATGCTTTCCCTCAAAAAAACATAATTTAACTCATAATGATATGCTCCCCATCACCATCTTAATTTTCTCTAATTTCAACTTGAAACTCTTAACCTTGCATTTCCTCCCTTAAAGATCTCTTTGCTCCTTCCTTTCTGGAACCAATCCAATTCAATAAATCCCAATATCTGATCCAGGTGGATATCGATGGCCACCCACCTTTTCCAAGTGTCTCAAATTTTTTTTCTGACAATTTTGGTAATTTACTATTTTTAGCAGTTTTTCGGGTCCTGAACTTTCGGAGCCGTTTTGAGGCCCTAAACGACGTTTTTTGGGAAAACGGGGAGCAACATGAAATGAAGTTTGATGTTTCTCACACAAAAGTTGTAGTCCTCAGATAGATCTTTCTAATAGTGTATCGAGTGCCCCAAATAGAGATCGTATGCAAAAGTTACGCCCCCAGGAAGTTGACGTATCAACTACCTCCATCGGGGCCTGCAAACCTTTTGGATTTTCATCTTCCAGGGTTAGGGTTTTGGATTTTACTTGTGTTAAAAAAGGTCCTTAGAGCCTCATTGTAATAATAATCTTATTGCAAATGAGAGTAGTCGTCACATCTCTTCTCAGAGATAAGTTTCCTCCATTCTAGCGAGTCTTTCACTCTGTATTTTTATAGTCTTTGTACATTTTCACTCATTAATATAAATTGTATTACTGTATCTCTGTGTTTATGGTTGCATCTCTGATACATTTATTTTATATTATTGAATATCTGCGATATCTCTCTCCATTTCTTTATTATATCTCCGCTCTCATTTCGTGCCGAAAATAATCCGGATCAGTGGTATCAGAGCAGGCTGCTCTTGATCGTTTTTCAGTGCATGTCCCCGACAATGTTCGAGTATAGCAAGTTGGGTCTCAAGCTTGTCTCTCTTGAATACAATCGCTCTTGCACGCCCAAGAAACCCCCCATGGCGGAAGAAAAGAAAAACGACGGAGCAGACGATCCTATTAGTTTGTTTCTTGAGCAAGCTCTCACGCGACAGAGGGACGAAATGATGGAGAATTTTTCCCACATCCTTCAATGCCTCCCAATAGCATCAGGCACATCTTCATCAAGCAGCCACTTTGGAGGCACCTCTCCTTTTAAGGTACATGTCAATTTTGATATTCCTATATTTGAAGGTCAGATAGATGCATATGCCCTAGACAAATGGTTAAATCTGCTAGAAGGTTAATTCTCTGTTCACAATTTTTCTGACAGAGAAAAGATCACCTTCACACTCCTTAAAGATTTCCCTCATGTCAAACATTGGTGGGAAACTTACTGGGAGCAAAGTTCCACAGAGGAGTCTGGAATATATGGGTTCGAGCCCACTTGGGATTGTTTTTTGGATGTGGTAAAGGAACAATATTACCATGTTGGCAACTATGAGGACTAGTACATGAGATGTACCACACTGCGACAAGAGAGGAGCTAAGCAGTTCTAGAGTTCACCAATACCTTCCATACCTTATGCACCAAGTTGGGTATCAAAGACTCTGAACGACATTTGGTTATGAAATACCATGGGGCTCTACATAGATACATCCAAACTAAAATGGATTTTCTGGACATCTCATCACTCGGTGCTGCATATCGATATGTTGTTAAAATCGAGCAGAAATTTAAGCACCAGAACAAACGGGATTTTGGGTCTGCAAATCCGAAACAACCAAAGTATGATAAAGATGACCCTAACAAACAAATTCCTCAAAACCAATCTAAGCCACAGGACAATAAAGGTCACGGGAAAACGAAGAAGGACACCGAAAAATGGTGCGATTTCCACAAAATCCCCTGGCACAACACCAATGAATGTCACTCAAAACAATCATTGGTGGCCGAGATCAAAGACAAGGATCCAAACCCTGATTCAGAATTTGATTATGAAAATACTGGTAAAAGACAGATCATCGACGCAGACCCCATTGCTTTTGTCGCGACCGCAACAATTCAACCAAAAGAACCAACAGATCCTGAAGAGGGGGAGCACTTTTTTCATTCACAGATGCAGGTGAAGGGGACCCCGCTGCATTTTATTGTGGATAAGGGAAGACATAAGAACCTCATCTCAGCAGAGGTCACCAAACAGTTGGGATTGTCGACAACACCACACCCGCAACCATACAACATCGGGTGGCTTCGCCAAGGACAAGATCTTTGTGTCAGCCAACAGTGTCGATTGTCATACGACATCCAACCCTTCAGGGATGAGGTATTATGTGATGTTGCCCCACTAGATATATGTGATGTTCTCTTGGAATAGCCATATATGTGGAAGCGCCATGCTATTTATGAGTCTCGACCTTGTAGTGTCATTGTTACTTTGGGGGGTCATCTCTGCAGAATACCAGAGGTAATTCCGACTATTGTCCCACCTAAAAAGTGTTGCAAGGTAGTATCTCATACTACAAAATTTAGCTTTTTCACAATCTGTTTAAAATGTGAACATACAGATATTGCAACCACTACAACCTCGGCCCAAGCACCTTCTATCCAACATAAGCAGGTCGACAAGGTTGCAACAAAGCACAAATATTCCTTCTGCACACAGTCATCTCATGTAGCCAGACTGGTTTAAAAGGTCCAACCCTTCTAGCCACAGGTTCGTGACAACCTTCAACAAACCAAGCAACACGACGTCTCCAACAAGGCAAGTAGCTCACCAAGATTCAGATTCAACAATCACTTACCCCTCTCCCCTGAGAACTCAATGCAATGGAGACCATTGCTTCCTAAGGAGGGAGGATTGATCCATGTGGATATCGGTGGCCACCCACCTTTTCCAAGTGGCTCAAAACAATTTTCTGGCAATTTTGGTAATTTACTATTTTTAACAGTTTTTCAGGTCCTGAATTTTCAGAGCCGTTTTGAGGCCCTAAACAATGTTTTTTGGGAAAACGGCCCTAAAATTTGTAGTCCTTGGATAGATATTTATAATGGTGTATCGAGTGCCCCAAACAATGATCGTATGCAAAAGTTACGCCCCTGGGAAGTTGACATATCAACTACCTCCATCGGGGCCCGCAAACCTTTGGATTTTCCTTATGTTAAAAAAGGCCCTTAGAGCCTCATTGTAATAATCATCTTCTTGTGAATGAGAGTAGCTGTCACATCTCTTCTCAGAGATAAGCTGCCACCATTTTAGCGAGTCTTTCACTCTGTATTTTAACAGTCTTTGTACATTTTCGTTCATTAATAGAAATTATATTACTGTATCTCTGTGTTTATGGTTGCATCTCTGATACATTTTTGTTATATTATTGAATATCTGCGATATCTTTCTACATTTCTTTATTATATCTCTGCTCTCATTTCGTGCCAAAAATAATCCAGATCAATCTCCTCCTTGATTTTGATCATTAAACCCTAAATCCATTGTTGGATCCCTTTGAATGCTCAAACAAAGGGGATTTGAATTCATAGTGTTCATTTAAACACCATAAATAACCAATTTTGAGACACAAGATTGAACCTTAGTGTCTACTGCACTAGATCTACATTGTGCAAGTTGGTGGGCATTAGAAATCCATTGCTTAGATCTACGAATCTCTACCATTAGCTACTGGCACATCATCCAACCGACCTCAGAAATAAATCCTGTGTTCACTTGTTTATGACAACCTTTAATGAATCTAGACAATTGTACCATCTTATCTCTTCCAACCCTAAAATTTTGAACCTCTAATGAGCTAGTATGATTTTCAAAAATCTCCAAATAATCGTAAAACGTGATACTAGAACAAAGTCTTGAACCACCATGAATCTCCCAACCTCTTTATCCATGGTCATATGATTGTAATCCTCTAAACCTTGAAAAAAAATTAGGGTTGGACAACCTTAATTTCATAGCTTTGAATCCAAACTTCTATGTATCTTCATAAAGCTAAAATATATGTCCTCCTTTCAGTAAAGATGGCGTTCATACCCAAATCACGATAGCAAAGATGACATTCTTATCCAAATCACTAAGAGAGGATCATGAGAATAATCCATTGAGTCTTCATCCCCCCATCCAAAAATTAACTCCTACATACATATAGAAATATAATATTCCTCTTATACAATTGGTGAATCTTCACATTTCTCTTTAAAAGGGGCACCGTCATCAAGTATTTAATGATGTTTAAGATTCAAGGGCATACAAGTGGAGGTTTGCAATTGACATGGAAAGATAAACGATACACAATGCATGGTGCCCCATCACAAATATTAGGAGGATTTTGTGCTTCCCAATGTGTCTTCTTGCTAATGCTTTGTCTATATAATAAACATTGTTTTTTCCTTAAACGGTTGCATAAAAGGTGGAATGAAATAACTATTAATTTTTTATTAATTTAATAAATGATATTTCTTAATAATTTATGAATTATCGAATTTCATAGATTCTCTTGAAATAACTATTAATTTTTTATTAATTTAATAAATAATATTTCTTAATAATTTATGAATTACCGAATTTCATAGATTCTCTTGGTGGAGAATCATTTTCAAATCTATGAAAAAATTGGTTAGAATTTTTTTTTTAATAAGTTAACCATTTCATATTGTAATTAGCATGATTAACGCCCTTTAGTTTTATAGTTTGGCGAGCAAATGTTGACATCCCAATATTCTATAGTTGGGTGATTAGAACGTTGCATAATATCTTAACCCTTTCATTATGTAATGATTAACACTTTTATTTTTATAGCTGGGCGATGGTGATGGTGATGTGACATGTGAATATTTTAGAGTAAATAGTATTATTAGCACCTTTTCATTTTCATTTTATAGTTTGGTTTCGTGATAGTGATATGTGGATGGGTGATTAACTTTGGGTTCACTTTGAGTGTTTCAAAAGTAACAT
>ML797747.1:195290-229989 GCA_009831015.1 Picea engelmannii
TAATCTCTTTACAAAACTAAAGTGTTTTATAGTGGTTTTCAACACAACCATAAAAATCTGCAAAACCTATTGAGAAGGGAATGTCTTTTATGTTTTAACATAATCATCATTAACAAGAAATATGAGTAAGAAAAACTGCTATAGAGACATTTCTCATTTAAGTTTCCTAAAGCTAAACTGCATTTTACTCTTGGTCCGGCTTTTTCAGAATTGACAAGTGTAAGGACTGTGCATAATACTGTATAATATAACTTGATATGCTTACAAACTTGAAGCAACTATAAATATTTATGGTAAATTTTGATATTACATATATATCTGCGGTTACCTGTCCCAAAAACAATGCAATATAGAAAAATAATTAACATTTTTTTTTAATTAATAAATAAAAATAATGCACATTTCTTTTTCTCCTTTTTCCTTGTCACGATTCAGATTCATTCATAGTACGTGTGAGAACATTTCAATGCACTTTCTCCTTCTTCTTCTCCTATTAGCATTCATTCATAGTACGTGTGAGAACATTTCAATGCATATAGTAGTTTGCAAATTGATGAAATAGTTGAAATTACATTTTTCCACTGCAACAATAATTTGCGTGGACGATCATGGAGTCTAGGTATTTGCCACCAAGACCAGTTGACAAAAAGCCTTGTTCAAACTTGCCAAACAAATAAGCACAGAACGCCTGCTCACCGATGCCCCATATTCTACAGAAACCATAGTTTTACCTATTTCCCATTTCTACAACAACCAAAGGTCATTCATTCAATAAGACACTTGCACAATATCTTCTCATAAAATAGCAGACAAAGACATGAAATTTGCTTAGACATATATTGCACATCTGGCCCGGCTGCTTCAATTGAAAGGAAACCTGCACACACAAGGATCAGATAAACGGTAGTTTAATAACCCAAATCATGCAACAAGATCAGAATGCTGGATGCAACAGGGAGTTCAATCCATCAGATTGATAAGAAAGAACACTCTAAATCTCTCTGGGAAAGAAAAAATGAACAAAAAATCATATACATACCATTTAAATTTAAAGAGCTTAAGCTTGCATTTTGTGTTTGCCTCTTCCGTTGTGGTTTTAGCTGGAGGAACTCCATCACATTGCACTGTGATTTTAAACTTGCTTGTTTTCCACTTACTAATCTTAATCCTGACATGGGTATCCAATTCCACCTTCAATTTGAGTTTCTTCTGTGTATACTTCAACTTGAGACTGTTGCCATCTGTCTGATCAATCACTGTGTTCATGGCCTTCACATTAGATATTTTAAGCACAGTGATGTTCTGGTCTCCTTGGAAGAAAGCTGGATACGTTCCTTCTCCAAGGCTCACCTTATCCATCATTACACTCACCTTGCTTTCCTCATAGAAGAACGTTACTGCTTTGTTGGGATTCGTGGCTTGGATCTGCACAGAGACCTGAGAATTGAGATTCGTGTCCCCAGATTTGGAAGTTGTAACGGTGAGGCGAGGGATTTGCAGCGTGTTCACAGAGAAATGGGGCTCCTGTGGCTTGTAGATGAAATAAAGTATAACGCCAGCGATGCCCAGAAGCAATAGTAAAGAGAGAACAATTAGAGACAACCAAATGCAGCAACAACGACACACATTTCGTTTGCGGCCGCGTTGCCCCCGCGGACCACGAAACGGAGCTCTGTAGATTTGTCCCTTGGCTTTTGGCTGATTACTATTGGCATAACCAGGAGGTTTCTGAATTGGCCCAGGAGGCTTGTTGAAGGGAATTACTGGCTTCTCCGCCATGGCTGGCGCTGAAGCTTCCTTGGCGCTCATATTAGGAACAGTACTACTGGGCCTGTTGTGATCAATATAGATTGAGAGCACACGAGCTTGAGGAATCGGAGGAATCGGAGTATAGAAATAGTTAAGGGATGGCAGATGGGAGAATGGAACCTCCGACCAAACTATTCCAGCTACACGCTGGTTGGATGGTGATGGCCCATGGCTATTTGTTCCACCTAATTCTATTTGTTATCTTGGCCTGCAAGGATTTTTTATATCGATCGTAGAACCACCGGGGATCCCAATTGTGTGACATGTTAACTATTTTCGGCCAAAGATACCCTCCCATCCTTTTAATATATACAGTTTGAAGACAGATTGCTGCGCTTATTTCCTGTGCATTTTACATGAGATTGCTGTGTAACTTAGGTATAGCTGATGCCATCATATCGTGGGGTTTTTCTGATATGATATATCAATTAAATAAAACACAATTCATAATTCTTATTTAACATTAAATGGTTAAACATCATCTTCAACATTATTTTTATTAATAGTTAGTTAGAATTTTAAATATAATCTTATAATATTAATATTAATAATTTAATTTTGAGATCTCAAGTCAGATATCAAGTTAGTGTAACTATTTAATTATTAAAATTTATGAAATGTTGATATTTTACTTTTTCTCAATTTAAACTTATGACTTAAAAAAAATTGTTTTTAACCATTATAAATTTATATTAATTTTAAATTTATTAAAAATTTTGAATAGAAAATTTATTAAGAATTGTGAAGTATCATTTAAAAAAAATTACATTAAAATTTTATCTTTCCATGTTGAATAAATTTCAAATAAGATAAATTTAATCTTAGTCCTTTTCAATGTTGAATAAATTTCAAATAAGATAAATTAATATGGATAAATTTATGTTTAAACAATGAGGAATTCAATTTTAAATATACAATCCATTATAAATTGATTAACATTTTCTTTATAAAACATCATTTTTTTATTTGAAATTACAAAAATATATTAATTAAATCTATGAAATATGTTAATTAGATTTATCAAACAATGTTAAAAATCAAATTCTGAAACGCAAACCTTTTGTTTAGAGTTTTTGCATCTTCAAACGTTTAGACCACTAGGAATGCAATTCAATAAATTCCAAATTAAGATAAATCTACAATGACAGGGACATTTAGCTAAGGATTGATTCATTTTTTTATAAAATATTATCTTTTTTTAGGTGATAACTTTCTTTCAAAAGTTTAAATAATGAGGAATTCTATTGCTCTCAATGCTTCATAAATTTAGCAATACACTTAGCTATGTATTCATTAACATTTTCCTATAAAACACTATCTATTTTTTTAAAATTAGAAAAATAACACTAACTTGAATCCATGTTATCAATTATTTATTATTTATCTTGGTTTTAGAAGGTCTTAGTTTGTTTCTAAAAGATAGCATGGCAGCAAGGGAGATCATAGGTATTAAAGTTTCTAGGTTGATAAGGATAATACACATCTTATTTGTAGATGATATATTATTAACGACAAATGCATCCTTAACTAAATGGAAAGAAATTGAAGACTCTATAAAAAAAATCTGCAAAGCCTCCGGGTTAAAGGTTAATATACAAGAATCCACATCACTATTTGTCGATTTATTGGATGATGAATTAGTTCCTTTTAGGAACATTCTTCCATGCAGTTTTTCTCCACTCTCCACAGGTTTCAGATGTCTTGGTTTCTATTTGTCGACGAGTCCCCACAACAAATCAGATTGGAATTGGCTTCTAACAAAATTGGAAAACAAAATCAATCTCTGGTGCAACAGATGGTTGTCCCTGGGTGGACATTACATTTTAGTCAAGTCAACACTAGAAAGTATGCCAGTTTACTGGTTGTCCCTTGCTACTATCCCTTGTTCTATTTTAAATAAGATTAAGAACCTCATGTATAACTTCCTCTGGTGAGGCAACAGGGACCTTCCACATCTACATCTGTGCAGATGGATGTCTTTGGCAAAACTAAAGAGTCATGGAGGCTGGGGATTTCAGAATATCTTTCTCTTCAGTAAGTCTTTGGATGCAAACACACTATGGAGGGTTCTTATGAGAGTTGGCATCTGACATGACGTCATAAAGGACAAATATCTCTCATCGACCACAATCATAAATTGGTACATGTCTCCTACCTTCTCCCCGACGTCAGTTTCCAAGATCTGGGGTGGTTTACTAAAATCAATACACTTGATTACACACTGGCTTAGCTGTCATCTAGGATCTGGCCATCTAGTGGCAATTGGCATTGATAAAATTATGGGGTTGGAGGACAACTCTTTCCTCTTGCCGGATTTGATTACAGTCTTAAAACAAAAGAATATCACAGTTCTCTCACAGGCATGGAAAAACGAGGAAAGATCCGGGATTTCTCCCACCTAGTACAGTCATTCTGACTCGTACCTCTCTGGCTCGCTGGCTATAGAGTGGGATCTCTTCATAAATGTACTCATCAGTTCCGGTGTATCCATTGGGAATGACAACGATAATCTGATGTGGACGGGAGGAGACCAATCCAAAATATTGACATCAAAAAATGTATACATGGATTATATTTCCACTCAGGATAGCAACTTAATAAAAGGGTGGAGGCGTGGTATATGGAAATGGGAAATTCAACTAAAAATAAAATTATTTACTTGGCTGACTATTGAGGGGAAGATGCACACTTGGGAGAATCTTCAGAGGAAAGGATGGGAAGGTCCAAGTCGCTGCTCACTATGCAATCGTTCCATCAAAGACATAAATCATTTATTTATCTCGTGCTATTTCACCCTCTCCATATGGCAAATATTAAAAACTCTTCTACACTTAAAGGATATTTGGAAGGGCACCTCTATTATGGATTGTTATCATCATTGGACAACGAATAAATCAAACATTCCCTACCTACCAACCCTCTCTTGTTGGTTTCTATGGTCGGAGAGAAACACAACAATATTTGAAAACACTCCTCCATCCGACAGTCAGGTTTTCATTAAAATTCTGAGTGCTCTTCAATGGAAGTCAGGCATTCAAAAGTATCCACATACTCGTCAAAGTGATTTTACATACCGTGATGGATTCACCGTAGCATGTTTTGATGGGGCAGCCAGTGCAGATGGGCATCTTTGTGGCACAGGGGGGTTTATTAAATCCCATGATTCCAGGGTTATCAGATGGATTTTGAATTGTGGACATGGTTCAAACACTAAAGCCGAGCTAATGGAAGTCTGGGAAACACTGATTGTCGCACATCACCTTGCATATACCAAATTGCAGATCCTTGGCGATTCAAAGGTGGTTATCGACTGGCTAAACAAAAGAGGAAAATTGCAAGCTTGCACCATTGAGGGATGGAAGGTTAAAGTGTTGGGCTTATTAAAAATGTTCCAGGATACAAGCTTCCAACATATATACATGACACACAACATAGAGGCAGACATATTATCAAAGAAATCCTTTATGGAACTGGAAGGAAGGATCTCCTTTTACAACTGGGAAAATGGCATTGAGGGCCATACATAATACATCTCTCTCTCCTAGTCGGGTCTTATGTAAAGATCATGGAAGCTACTTGTTGTATGTAATGTTTTTTTTTGAGACAATTATCTTGGTTTTGGTATTTTGGGGCCACTTTGGCTATAGTTTTCTGTGACATAGTTATTGGTTACAATGAACAAGTAGTGTCATCTTCGAGATGATAAGTTATATTTACTAATATAATGGATAAATTTTCTTTTTGGAAAAAAATATTTATTAATTGTTGCAAGGGATCAAATTCTTTGAGATGCAAATCTTCACTTAATTTTTTGCACCCTCCTAACAATCTACACAATGAAAGACTTAATCCTCTTAAAATTTGAGAAATCCCAAATTAAAATAAATCTAAAGAGTAAGTTCACCATATACTTATCAACTATTAATTAACATCTTCTTATAAATTCACGCATCAAATAGACATGAAAATCAACTATTAACTTTACTCCATACCTATTAAATAATACAAATCTACAATCCTGATAAGAATGGTCATACCTCTCCATACACTATATTTCAAATTAAAATATATCTACATCTAAAAATATATAGAGGAAACATACTTACCATTTGATAAGTTATAGTGGCATGTGGGACAATCTAGATAAGAAAGCTCATAACTCTCCATACCATAGATTTCAAATTAAAATATATCTATATGTAAAAATATACAGATGAAACATACTAACCATCTGGTAAGTTATAGTGGCATGTGGGGAACGCTGGCATTCGCACACAATACTGAATTATATATATATATATATATATATATATATATATATATATATATATATATATATGGGCAGATAATGCTGATTCATATATATACGTGCAGTGTCTGAGGGTTTTGGGAATGTTGAGTGTGTCAGTGCGTTGTCTGTGTTTGCAATCACATCACGTGGTGTGAATATTCTTTCATCTATTTCCATGGATAAATCCTGCTCATCTGCACCAGGGTGTTAAGATTCGGTTGGTATTTAAATTGGGATGTCGTACTGTTGTGCTAATTTTCTTTTCTCATACACAGCAATAATGGAGAAAGGACGAGTGTTTTCATGAAGACATTATGAGCTCTTCCTGAATAGATTGTGTATACTTTCCTGGGGTAGACTTACTTGCGTTGCTTATAATAAGCATAAAATCATGGCTGATGGATGTATTTGAACCCTATTGATTTGACCAATTCACTAAATGACAATGAGCCCATACCCCATCTATGTATAATGTCGGCTTGGCATTATATTCGACACTCCTTTATGCATTCTAAACAATTGATTTTAAAAGGATTACAACTCACTTCAGATTCATCAACCCAAATAATGGCACCTTCAATAACTGCATTGAATAATATAAAATTTAAAAAAATACATATAGTCCAGAAAAATGTTTGGCATGGTCATTAGGTATTCAAAATTGAGATAAAGAATTCATTTAAGTGGTTCATTAATGTTTACAATAACTTTACTTTCACAATTTTCAAATCTCCATAGTTGTTTGTTTCATCAGCATTGACAGGGATGGTCTTTCCCCCATGACTTTATTTTGTCTCTATCGGTTGATGACCTTGTTTCATCAATGTTGGTGGCTTTTTTTTTATGGTTTACTTAGTGATAATCCTCTTGTTAGCGGTCCTTTTATTGACATATTGTTTTTATACGGTTCATTAAGCAATAATGTTCTTGTTGGTCATCCCCTTATGGAAGGTTCACTTGGCGATGACCTCTTGTCAATGGTCCTCTTGTTGACATTGATGGTCCTTAATTGATGACCCTCCTCCATCGACCCCTTTGTTGTCAACCAAGCCCTTGTTTCCATGGGTGGTCTATAAGTGAATTTTGTGGTCGATTAGCATCTCAACACCTTGACTCTCAATCTTCTACCTGGCTTATCAATTATCTTTCAGGTTATTCATTTTTTATCATATTTAAATAAAGATGGATTTTATCCTCTTGTATTCCATCTTGTCTCTTGCACATGAGCATAAGATACATCTCTTCTCATAGAGATTACTACCACCATGTACTCAACCATTGATAAATAAAATTGGTTTCTTGTTGCAATTTTGTGTTTAAATTTTGTGTCTTATTTCTCCAAAATATTGTGACCCTTTCTTCTCTTTTATTGTGTTAGGAAACAAACACCCAGACGGAATAAAAATAGAAAGAGAAGTAACTTCACACCCTGGGAATTAGATAGAAGAATGAATGAGAAGCCTCTTCGAGTGGGCAACCTCCTTTTACAATATAACAAATGCACAAAATGAGATGCTCCATAAAGCTAGGTCTCCTTGGTATATATAGGAGACAAAGGGTGCAATCACAATTAAAGGGTCTAGCCAACCAATAATGACAACACTAATTTAACAATAGAAATGTAATAACTCAATATCTAGGGATTAACACGCCCCTCCCCTTCAAACAAATGTTTCCCTTAACACTTAATTAGATGTGGATGTTTTTGCATGAAGAACCCATCTTCCCATGCCACCTCTTCTACCAATAGGTTCTTCCACTTGATGAGGTACTCAATAATTGCTCAATTTCACAGTTGTTTGATCCTTGTTTCAAGGATTGTTTATGGCTCTAGTATGATTTTCCCTTCTTCATTAATCTCTAGTAAAATAGTTTGAATTGGGATCTTGTCACTAATTACTTCTTTAAGCAAGAAACATGGAAGACTAGATGTACATGTGAAGATGGAGGCAACTCCAATTTGTAAGCCATACCTCCAATCCCTTGCAACACCTTATATGGACCATAATACTTGGGTGCTAATTTATTGTCCTTCTTTTGTTGCTTGACGAACATCTGTTTGTATGGTTGTAGCCTTGGAAATACCCAATCCCCCACTTCAAATTCTCTTTCACTGTGATGTTGATCTGCTTGTTGTTTCATCCTATTTTGTACTATAGCCAAGTTATCCTTCAATAGTTGGAGAACCTCTTGTTGGTGCTCTATGTGTTCCTCCATTGCTTGAACTTTTGCTTTCCTTTTCAAGGGTGATGTGATGGGTGATAGCCATAAAGTGCCATAATATGGAGACACTTTATGGACGATAGCCATAAAGTGCCATAATATGGAGACATTTTTTATGAAGTATGGAAAGACGTGTTGTACCACCATTCTGCAAAGGGAAATCGCTTGACCCACTGTGTCTATTTAATAGATGCAAAGAAACAAAGATACCCTTCTAGACATTTATTCACAAACTCAGTTTTCCCATCGGATTAAGGATGCTAAGAGGATTTTGTGAGTCAATCCACCACTACCATGATGACATTTTGTCCTTTGGACTTGGGTAGACCTGTGATAAAATCCATTGAAACCTCTTCCCAATGTTTACTTGGTATGGCTAATGGTTGTAGGGGACCCAAGGTATTGATTATCTCTCCCTTATTCTATTGGAAAACCAAACATTCAAGCACAAAATTTTGAACATCATTTTTAATACCTTCCAAAAACATCATTCTTGATCTTATGGTAAGTTTTCAAGAAAACCCTAGATGTCCTCATATAGGATAAGTGTGCAATTCCAAAAGGACCTCTTGTTTGAGTTGGGAATTATTACATAAATAAAGGTGATCCTGATACCATAGTGAATCATTCTTCAACACAAATTTATCTAACGCACTTGGGTCCTCTTGTAGTTGTTGAATGATCTTGCATGCCTTCTGGTATTGCTTCAATTCTATCCTTACTTCTTCCACCCAATCAGATTGTGGAATCGAAATAACATAGAGTAAGTCTTCTATGTCTTCTTCTTTCATTGAAAGTGCATATGCCACATCATTTTGTTTTCCTCTTTTGTAGATAATTTTAAATTCATAACCTAGCATATTTGTAACCCATTTATGTTTTTCTTTTGAAGATAATCGTTGTTCCAAGAAGTATTTCAAACTATCATCTTTTGTTTTTATCTTGAAGTGTATTTTTGTTAGGTAAGGGAGACATTTCTTAATTGCGTGTTGTTAACACATATTATTGTAAGGGGGGTTGTTTTCTCTAAGGAAGTGGCACCTTGGTCAAAATGTGAGAACAGGGGATTAAAAACCCACAAATGGAGTTTAGCCTAAGTCGGGGGTCTGATTTGATATTTTGGCACCCACCCAGTCCCAGTCATCTCGTCAGCTCCCTATCATTAGCGTCCACGTCTGCTTTCCAAGTCCTCCCTGCAAGCGTCCAACAAAGCTCCAGATGGTGAAGTTCAGAGTGCGGCCTGTCCTGATCCTGATGCAGACAGTTCATGAAAGTGAGGTGGCAGTTGAGACATCATCTCACCGCATAAATGGAAAGCCAGAAAGGACTAGCAGAGAAGATATTGCGTCTGATAGGGGAAGGCATGTGCACTCTGACTAAGAAGACATAGACATATGGCATTGGATGAGAAGCTTGAGCACACCTCTGTTGGGAGAATTTTTTAGTATATTTATGTAGTTTTGAGTTTAATTAGAGGTCTTTGGTTGAGAAGAGCTCCCATATATAATGTTTATTCTGCCAGAGTTGTTCTCTAGTTATGTAATCGATTTGAGACTTTCATGTTAATAGAAGTTAGTTCTTTGTTTCCTTTCATTTTTGTCTGTTAAAACTGTTTAAAACACTCGGGCATGGATGATCTAGTCGATGATTGTTATACTGCTGTAATGGAGGTTTGATTATAGCAATATCGTGGTCAGTTTTACTCATTTACCTGTGTATATTTTCCTTCTTACATTGAATGGCTCGGGCATGTAATATCTAGTCGAGTTGTTGTAGTTGCAGGATGATGGAGGTTTGATCATCCTGTTGTTGTAACTGTGTTGCTTGCTACATATTTCAGGGTCTGGAGCTTGAGGTCATGATTGCTCTTGAGTTTGAGTTTTTCATCTCCGAGCTGCTGGAAGGCCGGATGCCCATAACAGTCTCGTTCACCTTTCTCACTAAGTATTCCCTCTGCTCTCGCTTTAACTCAATTTCCTGACTGAAGTTAATGTGGCCCGAGCACGTCCCTGTGCATTTCCTGTCCAGTCCTATGTTGAACATCATTCAGATTCTGAGTTTTTTCCATTGACCTTCATCGATACAAACCAACATCCACCATATAACTCTGATGGGTATCAGGCTTGCCTTTTCTGCAATCTGAAGGCGACTTCCGGTGCTAAGATTTCTGGCTCCGTTGTCGGGGAATGAATTGAATACATTTCCCTGGGTAGAACAACAACAAGCTTATGATTCTTAAGGTGCATCAGATATCAAAACCTTTGAAGATTTCGCTTGCACTTGGCAACTCCAGTGGGGTGACTCCACTGTCTCGAATCCACTGTTGCAGTGCGGCTGCCTATAGCTACAACCCCCTGGGAGAACACAACGATCAGATCTGATCTTTGATGGTGAACAAAGACCAGACACACTCATACTTCATGTCATTCACCTGGAGACTCCATGATTAAAGAATCAATTGGCGACTCCACTGGTTCCAAATGGAAAAAATCATGGCTCAGAGGTTTTCTCCTTTTAATTTTTTTGTTGTTCCTGGTTTTCCTAATGTTGTCCCTACTATGAATGAATGGGGTGATTATTTGCCCATATTTAGAGAATGTAAAGAGGACAACCCTATTCAGCATCTTCGTAAGTTTCATGAACTCATGCATCAATGGGAGATACATCATGAGGATGTATTATTAAAAATTCTCATGATCTCATTACCAGGAGATGCGCATGAGTGGTATCATTCCTTACCTCCTGCTAGCATTTCCTCCCTGAGAGAATTTGATGCAATTTTCAATAGGCACTGTCAAAAGTTTTATTCCTCTGAGTTTATTTATCATAATTGTTGTGAGGAATATGAAGATAGTGATCAAGACACGGTTGTGTCTAATGAAGGCTGTAAGGATGAGGACCATGAGGAGGAAGAAGATTCTTTGGCTGAGTTGATGGAGTTGGTGGGATCACTTTCTGCAAGAATAGAAAAATTGAAGGCAGATCGTCCTTGTTTCTCTTTTGAAGGAAGTGCAGAGGATTTTCCAGTCCTTGAAGTAGATGTCCTTGACAGCCCTACTGATGACGACGGTGTTGGTGATTTCATAGCCAAAGAACTATTATATTCTTCCCATGATGAACCTATTGTATCGGAATTAAAAGAGTAGATTGTTGTGGAAGATGATTCTTCTCTTTTCCTTCAAGAGATTTCCCACTATGTGTTTTCACTTGGGATTGAAATGAAGAATCATGAGATCGCCCCTATTTTGCAATATGTGGGAGTTCTGCACTCACCCAGCTTTGATGAGTATTAATATGAAGAGCAACAGAGCCCTACATCACATTTTGATAGCTTGGGGAGCAACCAGCCCATGTATGATAACTATGAATAAGATTTTGAGCTGGGTATGCAGGATTTCCAAGAGCATACAACAAAGTCTTATCCTCTATTCACTAAATAAAAATATTATGAGGAAATCATCCATCCTGGATCCACATAAGACACCGAGTAGTAGATTGAAGAGCAAATCTTTCCCACAGTTCTCATTTATGATGATTATGAATTTGATCCTTGGGAGAGCTATGAAGAAGAAAATGAGCATCAGAAGTGTTGAAAAGTCAACAAGAAACATGTGTCTACTTTACTTTTCCCTTAAATAAATTGGACAATAAATATTAATCTATTATCTCATAATTACTTGAAATAATTAACTGAAATGACAAATCAGTTAACTATGGGAAATTCGAGTTCAAAGGTTGACTGGTAAGACATGGAGGTGACTTGAAGTTGTAACAGGGTTATAAGTGTAGTTATGAGAGTTGTGAAGTAGTTTAACTCAGTTAAGTGAGTTAAGCCCAGTTGTACTAGTTGTAACTGAACATACACTAGTGAGAGTTCAGTGAATTAATTATTAATTAATTCAAATCAGTGAACTCGCATGCAACTGAAGATTCACCACGGTTAACTACATGCATGTCAGATCCAGTCTAGACCTAGTTGAGATAACAGGTGAAAGGGACAGTTTGGATATCATTTGTGATTTGATTGAAGTGCACTCATGCAATCACACATGCAGTGGATATGCTCATGAGCATGTTCAAACTAGGCAATTCAAATTCATTGTGAGAATTCTATTTGCAGGGATTGTGCAGAGGAGGCAGGTTGTCTGGAGACAGAATATTGACACATGAATTTGTCAATTTTTGTATGACAATGTGAGACGATTGTATTGTACTGAGAGCTCTTGGATTAGAGTTTTGTATGAGATTGTTTCATGATCCATGATATACATAATATATGATAGTGGGGGTTTTAGCTTTATGCTTTCTTGGAAAAACTTTTGTGTTATGTGTTCTTGATATTTCATTTTGTGATCATGGTTTAATTTCTGCAAGAATATTAGTAGAAGCGATTATGTATTTAATAGTGGCATATAATTGTTAGATCAGGAGAATATTAGGAAATACATTAATTGTATTGAAATTTCTACAAGAAGAGGCAGTTTATCTCATGTCCAGAGCCTGTAAGTGAGAAACCATCATCTGACGTCAGTCAACCTGCATCAACCTCTCACCCACCTAAGCTTGCCAGAGAAATCCAACAATGTGTGAGAAGTTGTGTAGCAGAGAAGGTTGTCTGTTACAAATTTTCTGGAGTTTTCCACTTGTCCTATGAGCCTGTGAAGGAATACATGGAGTTGTATTTCCTTCATGTTTTGAAGCTACCCAACTTTATCCTAACCTCATCATTAGGAGGAAATATGAAGAATGTAATTGTTCTTATGTCATGGTTGCATTCTCTATTATCAATCATTGACAAAGTAAACAAATTCGCAGCTAGGAAGTTGCTTGAGTGGCTATGGTGGAAGTTTGCTTTCACCTAGCACTATGTAGAAATTAATTAGTCTAGGATGTACATAAATAAGATCCTTTGGAGCCCATGTGTTTTTCTTTCATTTTTAGAATAATGTGCTTGTCGGCCTATATTTCCTTAGCAAGATGTTTTGATATTGACTCCACAGCCCAATGCAGAAGGCAACTGGAACTACTGAAGATCTTAGAGGCTCACAGGGAGGACTTTATCCCCCATGGAGCCTAATGTTAACACATATTATTGTAAGGGGGTTTTTTTTCCCTAAGAAAGTGGCACCTTGGTCAAAATGCGAGAAAATGGGCTTAAAAGCCCACAAATGGCGTTTAGCCTAATTCATGGGTCTGATTTGATATTTTGGCACCCACGCAATCCTAATCATCTCGTCGGCTCCCTATCATCAGCGTCCACGTCTTCCTGTCAATTCCTCTCTGCAAGCATCCAACAAAGCTCCAAATGGTGAAGTTCAAAGTGCAGTCTGTCCTGATCCCAATGCAGATAGTTCATGAAAGTGAGGTGGCAGTTAAGACATCGTCTCACCGCATAGATGGAAAGCCAAAAAGGACTGGCAGAGTAGATATTGTTTCTGATAGGGGAAGGCATGCGCAGAGGATACTACATGCATAGTCTGACTGGGAAGACACAAACATATGGCATTGGACGAGAAGCTCGAGCACGCCTCTGCTGGGCTAATTTATGAGTATATGTATGTAGTTTTGAGTTTTATTAGAGGTCTTTGGTTGAGAAGATATCCCATTTGTAATGTTTATTTTTCCAGAGTTGTTCTCTGGTTATATAATCGATTTGAGACTTTCATGTTAATAGAAGTCAGTTCTCTGTTTCCTTTCATTTTTGTCTGTTAAAACTATTTAAAACACTCGGGCATGGATGATCCAGTCGAGGATTGTTATCCTGTTGTAATGGAGGTTTGATTATAGCAGTATCATGGTCAATTTTACTCATTTCCTTGTGTATCTTTTCCTTCTTACATTGAATGGCTCAGGCATGGAAGATCCATTCGATCTATTGCAGTTGGAGGTTTGATCATCCTGTTGTTGTAATTGTGTTGCTTGCAACATATTTCAGTGTCTGGAGCTTGAGCTCAAGATTGCTCTTGAGTTTGAGTTTTCATCTCTGAGTTGTTGGAAGGTTGGATGCCCATAGCAGTCTCATTCACCTTTCTCACTAAGTCTTCCCTCTTCTCTCACTTTAACTCAATTTCCTGATTGATGTTGATGTGCCCCTCATGTCCCTGTGCATTTCCTGTCCAGTCTTGTGTTGAACATCATTCAGATTCTGAGTTTTGTCCATTGACCTTCATCCATACAAACCAACATCCACCATATAACTCTGATGGGTGTCGGGCTTTCCTTTTCTACAATCTGAAGGAAACTTCTGGTGCTAACACATGTAATATGACCAACATTTCATTTTCATAAATGGGTTTGATTAATTTCTTTCTTTTAATATGGCTACTTTCAAAGGCAAGAGGCCTTCCTTCTTGCATTAAAACTACACAAATGCCATGTCCTAAGGCATCACACTCCATAATAAAAGTTTTTTTAAGTCATGTGTGGCTAGGACAAGAGTTATACACATAGCCTCCTTAAGATTTTAAAAATATGTGGTTGCTTCTTGAGTCCAAGAAAATGCCTCTTTTTCTAATAACATTGTTAGAGGTGTTGTTATGTGACCATAATTCTTGACAAATTTATGGTAATAGCCCACTAATCCTAAGAATCCTCTAACTTGATTGTTCAAGCTTTTTGGAATTGGCCATTCCATCATAGCTTTAATTTTGTTAGGGACCACTTTGACACTTTCACGAGATAAAATATAACCCAAATATTCCACTTTCTAAACCCTAAAGGAACACTTGGAAAGATTCTCATATAGTTTTTGATCTTCTAATAGTTTTAATATGATGTCAACATGTTGTACATGTTCTTCCCAACATTGATTGTTGATTAGTATACCATCAAAAAATACTAACACAAAATTTCTAAGGAAGGGTTTGAAAATAGAATTCATCAAGATTTGAAAAGTGGAAGGTGTATTAGTAAGGCCAAATGTTGTCACCAAAAAATCATAATGACCTTCATGTGTTCTAAAGGTTATTTTTGTGAATTTTTCTTGCCTCATTCTAATTTGATGATATCTACAATGGAGATCCAACTTGGTAAAGAAAATTTCTCCTTGAGCTTCATGTAATAATTCATCAATGACATGAATACAAAACTTATCTTCAATGGTCATTTTGTTGAGCTCTTTATAATATAGATGCATACACCATGAACCTTCCTTTTTGTAAACCACCACCACTAGTTAAAATAAAGTCATTTGGTTGGGTTTAATGATGCTTTCCTCTAACATTTCTTGAACCATATGCTCAATCTCATTCTTTTGTGCATATGGGTACTTCTAAGGCCTAATGTTAGGTGGTACACTTCTCGGTTGCAAATGAATAGCATGGTTATGATCTAGAGTAGGTAGAAGACCCATAGGAATCTCTCGGAATACCTTGGAATGATTGTCAATAACTTTTTGGATATCCATGGGAGTAGATGGTCTAGATGTTTGAATATCTAGTGAGCACAATTGTGCAATTACACCATGGGTCCCTTGTTTAGCAATCTTTTCATGCTATTAGAGCTTATAACTTTAGAGGGTTTCCCTTGGATACCTTTGAGTTCAATTTCCTTGCACTATGAGGAAAATATCATGAAAAGTTCCTTAAAATCAAGATCCATTGTTCTCAATGATTGTAACTGTAGTTCCTAAGATTGATTCTAAGGCTCAAAGAATAATGTCAGACATCAAAGGTTTTAAATGAAATTTTTTTATGAGTGTTTTTTCTACCTTCAGTTTCGTGAGAAATAATATTTAAATGAAATTAATGATAAGACAATACATAGGTTGTATATCGTTATCTGAGTCGCAGTTATAATGTCAAATGATGTAGAAAATATTAAAAAAATTGTTAAAGCAAAGTCAGGTATCAATTACATATAAGTCTCACCTTGTTTGTAGTAGAAGAAAAGTAGAAGATGCACCCTTGAACATGATATAATAATGCAGTAATTCACACAGATCACAAGTCTTGTTTTACTCACAGTAATAACAGAGGAAAAATTGTTACTAAACGAACCACCAATATAATATGATCACAGTAGATGTAATACTAAATTGCAATCAATCACTCTTCAAGAATTACAGAAAGAAATTTAGAGAAATGCAAACACAGAAGGAACACATAAGTCAAATTGAACGAAACTTAGAATCTCTATCTTCACTTGTATTAATACTAAAAAAGAGTTTCTCTTTTACATTTGACAAGAAGCATCCTCGAATAGATCTAAAATCTATCAATTTATACAAAAAAATTCACAACCGAAAACTGTTGGACTTCCCACAATATATGACTAAAAATAGAATACATCTGAATAAAATAACATCATGAAAATACTGTTGAGTTTTGCTGGCGCTTCCTCTGTCTCTTCAGCTGCTCATAGATGCACTTGTTTCCCTTTGATCTTTAAGCCGGGTACACTTGTTGGGTAAAAACTATGGAAGGGCGTGAGGAGGAATGGAGCAACTGAATACTCTGATATAGGAGAATTTCTCCTCAATGAACCAGTCTGCAAGTGTGCCTAAGTTCCCCTTAATCCTTTCTGAAATCTGGGGTGGCGGGTGACCATAAATAGCTATATGAACATGCACTACAACGTTGTGACATATTTCGTAAAAGAAATCTTTGGCGTTCTCCTCCCACAATTTGGAGTGGTAGAAATGAATTGGCTCAGAACTGGTCGGGGTCCAACTCGAGTTCATCAAGGTAAAATGGGTCAAGAAACAAATGGCATCCATCACATATGCCGACATGTAAAAAGGAGCATATTTCCCTTTTGATTTTGCTGATTTATATTCAACAATTTCCTTGGGCAAATTATCCGACAACATTTTAGCCAAATTGAAGGTATAACCCTCGGCTACCTCATTCATGATGGCTACCCACTCAATTGAGAAATGTGTATGGTTCTTCTTCCCAAACAGATGACATAGCATCATGTCTATGCACAACATATGAACATCCAAAGACGTCGTGGCATACACACCATGGGCTCTAGCTCTGAATTTTTCCAGATGTCCCCACCAGCCCTTTACTATATCATGACCAGTTCTATCGTATTGAGTGCATTCCTTTCTCTCAAATTCTAGAAGAAATGTGGAATTGTAAGTGTATTTAGGGGCAGGGGAAATATTGTACATTACTTGCAGGTTCTCTGGTCAAAAAGAGTCGACGATGACCTGCAGGTGGTTGATGATGCTCCTGGTTTGAATGTCGACATGTTCCAAAGCCCAATTTATCATATCGTTGTAGGGTATGATTCTAGGCCATGCAATGATATTATGAAGCCCCGACTGTGCTACCAATATAATCTTAGCTATAAGGACTCATCGTCTTCTTCGACAGAGTCGTCTGGACAGTTAATGATTTCATGCTCCAAGACACCAAAAAACTGCTTCCAAGTTTTAATGGCGTCCACAACTCACGGAGTTGTGTCTGATAGAAAATCAGCATTTGGATTTGAATCATCACCCATTGCATCAAGCTTATTTGCAGCTTTTTGTGGCGCCATAATCTTCAAGGAAGTGGAATTATACTACCTGTGACAAGAGAAGTCTGTAAGCTCTACATTGAATAAAAAACTGCTAATCACGAATGGTAAAAATGATTTTTAAATTTGAAGTGTTGTATTCAAAAAGTCTATCGATCTTAGTATGTCTCTACTGACGAAGAATTTATTAAACTTAACGGAATTCATTACTTGGTGATCCACAATATTTATTTGAAATAATTAACCTTAATCAATCATAAATGTCATTAAAACTTCGATGGTTCACGTTCAGAAGTTTTGGATGTGATAGGGTGGACATCTCCCAAAGTCTGAATTCATGGAGGAGTTAATCTCTAAGTAATCACTTTTAGGTCTTAATTAATCATGTTTAAAAACGTCGTATCAACTTTAAGTATTTCAGAAGTTCGTAATTCATAATTTTTTCATATAGCACAAGAGAAATCTTTTGGAGCCCGAAACTGCGAAGTGATTAATTTACACTTAATCATGATTAATTAAAGATTTATCCATTTTATTAATTCCTTGAAAACCCTTTTTACTTTTTGTAGTCACTTTACTTCGATGATTTGATAATCCAAGGATAGTGAAATCAAAAAATCTCGAAGAGAAATCTCTCAGAGTGATGTGGCAGAGATGACATCATTCTGATGATGTGTCAAGAAAAGAAAGGTGCCACGTGTCACTTGAAAATGTGTGAATAATCCGACATAAATGTCAAAAATAAGTACCACTTGTCAACCCAAGAAGAGATCTAAAAGACACGTGTCTTGTGACACATCCGTAAGTCCTTTAGGAATTATTATGAGTGACTATTTATGGGACATCGGAGTTTCAAGGTTTCGAGGTTTCTATTATTTATATTTGTTGGGATTCCTGAAGCGCGGAGCTCCGAAGTGAATGTTAAAGACTTTCCTTTAAAACTCATGCGTCTTCCAAAATCCAGAGATCATTAGGGTCGTTCGATCAAATTAGAGTAACTCATCGACAATGGGCATTGTGAGTGCCTTGTTGAAAAATAACAACCAATGGATTTATTTAAGATTAAAAGGCAATTATCTAAGTTTTTTTCTTTTTTGGGTAAGATTTTTATTTCTAAGGAGAAAAATCTAGAGTTTTAAAAGTTCAAAATTATATGTGTTCCAACAGTAACCATTAGACCCCTAATAGAACATCAGTACCACCCATTTGTATTGAAATCATTGGAATATCCAATAAATACTCTACCATAGTGAGATTAATACTATGGAACTTCCCTAACAACTTATAGTACCTCTATCTACAATCATTACTTGAAACCCTGGTGTTGGATATGTAAAGAAATCAAGAAGTTTGGTTAATTTGCAATTAATGAAGTTATGGGTACTACTATAATCAATCAAAATTGTTACCTTTTAATTTTTGATATATCCTTCTATCTTTAGAGTTTGAGGAGTTTTGATGCCAGCCAATGCATGAGAAGATATTTTTGGAGTAGTCTCATCCAATTCTAGAACTTGCGATGGTTATGATTCTTAATCTTCTTCCTCTTCACAATTTGTAGATTTTAATAATGCTCCAGGTATTTAGGTTGAAGAGATGCACCACATGTTTAATTCTCTCCTTTAAAGTGCTCATAAAGAGATCTAACAAACTATCCTCTTGAATGTTGTTTACCCCAAGACTTGGCTTTTGGAATTGTTGAATGTGCTTTGTAATTGGACCTCTTTGCTGGAGATTTATCAATTGGCTAAAGAACATGTTTCTCTTAATATCCCCATAATGTGCCATTAGTTCATCCATAAAAATGGAACAAGAGAGAATATAATCCCTTTTTTCGTTCACGAAGCCATTGGTTCCAAAAACATTGATTAACTTCTAAATATAAGTATGAAAGGGTTACCTTCTGTAAAGTTGTCACTTGGTGTAAGTCAAAGAATTGTTCCATCTGGAATATCTATGTTATATGATCTTTACCATCAAATTTCCTCATATCAATATTGGGAATTAATTTTCTTTGTGCCAAATTGAACCCCCGATGATGTGGGTCTTGGAGTGATGAATAAGCATGATTTTGGGTCTCAGACTTCATTTTCTCTTGTTAAAATATTTATTTTGTTCTCCCTATTTTGACGATTTCCATTTGTCACAATATCACCTTTAGTGAACCTCTCATCTAGGGTATGCAAGATCACGACTTCCATGAAATTTTTTAATTGTTCCATCTTTTGATCCATTTCCCTTTTAAGTAAATCTTGCAAATGTGCCAAATCAACCTTTTTCAACACAAAATCACATGTTTCATTATATTGGTTCCTCAATAGGGATACTTGGTACCCTAAGTCTTCACTTTTAGACGTCATGTATGAGTTCTTTGGGGGTTTAGATAGAGTTTAATTTTTTTTTCAAAACACTTTTCCATGTGAGAAAATAATACTATTCTTTTTTCTCTTTATCACAATTTTTAAATCACCAAAAACAAATCTTTCAATAAAAAATTATGCTAATTTCAAGTTAACATACCTTTAAACCCTTGGTTTGTAGACTGTCTTGTTGGTTGACCTTTCTCCTAAATTATATATGAAATGTCACCCCCTCCAAGTCTAAAATTTTGATCTATAGTATATTAATATTTCTTCTCTACAATGCCATAGGTTTTACAAAATTCCAATGTGCAAAGAAAAAGTTATGGTAACTTTCCCAAAACCTCTTGTTTTTGTCTCGTTCAAGAGAGTGAACTTGCACAACTTGCAACGTGTCCAATGTTTTAGATACAATTTTGAAATTTTGATCTAAAATACTATGATATACAATATTTCCAATGAAATTGGTGTCACTAAATTGGACTTTCTTCGCTTCATATATGACATTTTTACCAAGAACACCCGATTGAGACTAGTTTCAAAACTAATCAAAAACCCTGATTTACACAACTTGTATTTCTGAAAGTATAGAGAATAAGAAATTGAAATTTTTAACACATATTCTTTGATATATCCTCAATATATTAAAAATTCCCCCCATTTTTTCTATCCCATAGAAAAAATTATACTGAAAATACCAAGATGACTTGCTTGAAACTAATTTTAGGACTAGTCAAAAAGTCTAATTTCCACAACCTACATATCCAAAATTTTAGTGAAGTTTTTTTTACCACATGTTACACATCAAAATTACTCACTTCAATGATGTATCATTGTCATTATCGCAATTGTCGCAAGTGTCGCAGTTTTGACGCAAGTGTCGCAAAAATCATACTGTCGTCCCGTCGGTGTCACATTGTGAACAACATCATTAGAACACTTGAGATACACTCTTAGACTGGTTAAAAGTAGGAATATATCATTTGGCGAAGAGTACAAACTTTCACCTTGAGAAGATACCATCAAAAAGGCATTTTTGGAGATGGGCGCTCCCCTGCCCACTTGTAGGGAGCACTAGCGCTCCTTGCCCTCTTAGCAAGGAGAGTTGCAACACTCTATGGCCCACTTTGAGGGAGCATCAAGCTGTTGAGAAAATCAAGGGACAAATCCCCCTTATCTCTGAAGTTAGTTGAGAAGTATCTGAGTCAGTTTGGCTCGAATCCAAGTCCAAGGATGGATCTAAGGGGAGTTCCACAACTGATGGAGAAAGATTCTCAACTTATCCTAAGAATATCTAAGGTGGTTAAGCCTCTCAAAGCTTATATAAGGAAGCATCCTCATGGTGAAAGGGAGAGGATAATCAGTGAAAAGTATTGTCATTTTGATTATGGATCATTTGAGCAAGGGGTTGGACAAGGAGAGCTTGGTGAGGTTGTTACATCTGCATCTACACTTTGTAAGCACCTTATTTTTTTCTCATTAATACATGTGCTTGGCCTGTTTCGTTCAATATTATGTACATCTGCATGAACTTGTCTCTTTTTGGATAAATTTAGCTTTGAAGTAATCATGGTATAATATGAAGTATGCTTTGTCTTTGTTGTTTATGGGATTGCAGGACTCGTTAAAGGACTTGGAGATCAAGCCCCACTTGGACTGAGCAAGGAAAAACTTCGTAAAAAGGTACTCATACTTTCTTCCTCTTCTCTATTGATTGGCTTAAACTATGTTTAAAGGAAAGTCAGTGTTCAATGTTAGAACTTTTCTTTTTTGGTCATAGGGGTCTAAGATCCAAGAGGGAATTCACCTATCTGTAGGGGGATTTTCCTAAAACAGAAATTGGCGACTCCACTGGGTACAGGTGAATTTCATCTTGGATCTTAGACCCCTATGACCAAGACAAAAAATTGATAACGTTGAACACTGAATTTCCTTTAAACATATTTTAAGCCAATCAATAGATAAGAGGAAGAAAGTATGAGTACCTTTTTACGAAGTTTGTCCTTGCTCAGTCCAAGTGGGGCTTGATCTCCAAGTCCTTTAACGAGTCCTGCAATGCAAAGTTGGTTATGCAGTGCAAACATCATAGGCTATGAAATGTTGGTGATGTAGTACAAAGTTGGTGATTCTAGGAAACATCATAGGCTATGCAAAGTTGGTGATGCAGTGCAAAGCATGTGGAGCAAATCATGCAAGGAAAAGTATGTGAAGAAAGTATGCAAAGAAAGGACTTAACCAACCTTTTCATTGAGGTCTTCACATTGAAGAAATAAGAGGATCCCAAAGACAAAGAAAACCAAATATTGCTTTGAATATGGCATGGTCTTGCAGGATGGCATCATTGTTGATTAAGGTTGGTTTTCATTGATGCAACCCTTGAAGAAAGTTCGGTAGCGAATTCTGGTAGCACAAAGGTTTGGGTAATGGATCCAAGGTTGTTTCATGTATAATGGTATGATTTTTAATATATTTGAATGTAACAATATTCTATATGAATAGTACATGTCATTCCATTTTTGGTGGTATGTGGAACGTCACATAACTCCTCACAGTTAGAGAGTTATGGCCATGAGAATTTGGAGAACCCAGGTTTGGGTAATGGACCCAAGTTTGTTTGATGGATAATGGTATGAGTTTTGATATATTTGTAGGTAATACTATTCTATATGGATATTACATTTCATTCCATTTATGGTGGTATGTGGAACGTCACATGACTCCTCACGGTTTGAGAGTTATGGCCTTACGAAGTTGGAGGACCCTCATATGTCATCTAGAAGCCCCAAAAGGTCAAAGTAGTCAAAGTGGTTTAAGATATTTTAGAAGGTAAATAATAAAGTGAAGTGATGAGTGTACTATAATTCAAAGTGAATACAAAAAAAATTATTTAAATAATAAATTTAATGGAGAAATTAGAAGTGGGTTAACCCTAAAATAAGGAAAGTGGGAAAAGTGACCTAGAAGATGCTTTTAAGGAAGCTACTTGGAGAGTATAAATAAGAGGAAAGACTCTCTCATTTAATATCACACTTGAGAATATTGAATATCTATAGGTGACTGAGGTAACCAAAGGATATCTAAGCTGAATTTCAGAGGGAAGGTGAAGAAAAGAAGGCCGGAATTCAAGGGAGGATAAATTCTTTTGATGATGCTTTCTAAGGTATATTATTTACATGCCATCTCACCATTTTCACAATACAAAATTTTCTAGAATGATTTAGACCGTGAAATTGATAGGACATTGAGGAAACATATCCAAGTATCTGTGGTAAACATTTCAGCTTGTGGGTCGTTTTATTTTTGGAGTTACACTCCGTGGAAAATATGGTTTGTGGCTAGTCCTGAAACTAGTCTAAAACAAGTGTTTCGGGTAAAAACATCATAACTTATTCACAACAGATTCAAATTCAGAAAGAACAAATGTGTTGGTTGGAGTACAGTCTTTAGTATTATGTGTAAAATTTTCATATCCATTCAACAAATATTCCATGCGGGGCAAGCTCTACAAGGTCGCTCTCTAGAATAAGCCAAAATTCAGCAAGGTATGTCATTTTTTCTATAACTCATTTTCTGAGAGGCTTCAAGTAGTGACACCTAGATGAACTGCATAAACAAAACTGAAGAACATTGTGTACTATTTTCATATCTTTATTCATTACAGGTACATAGTTATGATTATTTCAAGTTAGGGTTGTTGAATAATCCCAAAATAGTCATGTGAGACTAAAGAAAAGTTTGATGAAAATGCTAGTCTCTTGTTGTGAAAGTTAAGGAAGGTTTGCAATTATGTGATCATATACATTAGGTCTATTACAAAGTTACAAATCATATTTGGATGATGAAATTGATGAGGTATTTTAGTTAAGGTACATGTTGGGTACATGGTTGAGATAAGTAGTTGATGAGTTGACACATACATGAGGTGTATAGTTGATGACATTGGTACACATTGATGAGTCATAATTGATGAGTAGTTGACACATGATTGGTACATACTTGGTACATGGTTGGATGCACTTGTTTATGGTACATGTTGGTGCATGGTTGATGCACTTGTTTATGGTACAGGTTCATTACAGGTTGAGGTACAGGTTTATGCATGGTTGATGCATGGTTCAGGTTTATTGGTATAGGTTTACAGTGGTATATCTCATAGTGATAGTATGACAGTGGTTCCATCATTCTACTTCTACTTCAGGGCAGTTGAATGGGGCAAGGACAGGTGGTTGTAACCACCTTCCGGTTGTAGCTGGAGAACATAGGGGGTTGTAGCCTCCTTTTGGTTGTAGCCAAAGAATAGGGGAGTTGGACCTTCCCTCAGGTTGTATCCTGAGAAAAAAGGGGGTTGGAGCCTCCTTCCAGTTGCAGCTAGAAAACAAAGGAAGTCGGTGCTTCCAATGAATGTAATTCTTCAAGAAATATAAGAAAAAATATTCTGTGGTTTTCTCCCGCTTTGGGTTTCCACGTAAAACACTAGTGTATTGTGTATGTGTATGATTTTTAATTTGTTCATTTCTTATTTACTCTGCAGTTATTGGATGATAATGCTACATTGATATAACACCTAGATTATATGGTTATAAAGGATTAAATTGCTCTATTACTGATTCACCCCCCCTCTCAGTAATCCAACAATTGGTATCAAACCAGGTTCCTTCATAAGTCAATTTAACCACTGAAAGGTAGGTCATGGAGAGAAACAACCTGTATAAAAATGGAATACCACAGTTCAATGGACAAAAGTATGCATTTTGGAGCATAAGGATGAAAACATATATACAGACACAGGGATTTGAAATTTGACAATCAATTGTAGATGGATACACAACACCAGCAGTTCTGCCAACAAATGAAAAAGCAGTGAAACTCGGTCAGAATAATTCCAAATCCAAAAATTCACTTCTGAATGGTCTTAGTGAAACAGTATTCACCGAAGTTGCACATTGTAAATCCGCTAAAGAGATTTGGGAAAAACTTCAAAATATTTATGAAGGAGATTCAAAAGTCAAAGCAAGAAAGCTTCAAACTTATAGAGGTTAGTTCGAACAACTTAATATGAAGGAAGATGAGAGTATTGCAGCTTATTTTTTACGAGTTGATGAAATAGTAAATGCAATCATAGGATTGGGAGAAGAAATCAAAGAATCTGTAATTGTTCAAAAAGTACTAAGATCCCTTCCTATGAGATTTGACCCTAAGATATCAACACTAGAAGAAAGATCAGATCTAAACTCAATAAGCATGGACGAATTACATGGAATCTTCACAGCATATGAAATGAGAACTGAACATGAAAATCCATATATAAAAGAAGCATCCAAAAATTCAAAGCAAAAGGGAAGGAAAAAAGAAGAACATAGCAACAACAACAATTTCTCGGAAGATGATGAAGAAGTGGCCAAATTTGTCAAAACACTGAACAAGGGAACCGATGGTAGGTATAGAGGTAAGCTTCCTTTAATTTTGATGGTATTGGTCATTTTTCTAACAAATGTCCTTATAAGAAAAAGAGAAATTATGAAGGTTACTCAAAAGGAAAACAAACATATAAAGGCAAAACAACCACAAAGAAAGTTTTCAAGAAAATATTATATACCAAAGAAGACATCTCATCATCAGATGAAGATGAAGTCAGTGACAGTGAGATAGAAAGAGTTATATTCATGGCAGTAGAAGACTTTGATAAAGAAGTCTTTGAAGAATAATATGAAGAAGTCGAAGAAGAATATGAAGAATTCAAAGAAGAAATTGAAGAGGAAGAAGTTGACTACTGAGAGGAATTAATGTGTGCCATAGAAGTTATCAGAAGAGAAAAGAAGAAAAACAAGAAACTACAAGCAGAACTAGACAAGAAAGAACTAGATCAAATGATCACAAATTTGAAGGTTCAAATAGAAGAAGATAAAAGAATTGAAGAAGCACTCAAAGAACAACTAGAAGAAAAAGACAAGATCATTGGAAATTTGGAAGCAGATATTTTCACATTAAGAAAGGATCTTCAAAAGAAAAATATGCATAACAAATCAAAAGTTTTGGATGATAATATCAGCAGTCAAAAATCTCATCATGACAAGTCCGGACTTGGATACAATCAAACAAAAAAAGGATCAATCTCCAAAACAACAGAGCAAGAAACATATCCAAAAAGATTTGTAGAAACAATCAAGGGGGATAGGAAGATCTACAAGGAAGATTACAGGGACACTCCTCCACCTAGAAGATTCAGAGTTTAGAATCAACAACCAACAGATAGGCCTCATGAAGAATAAGAATTCATAAGAGTACCTCCTTTCAAAATATCTTCAACTCCCAGGTATCAAAATATATATATATTTTTATGTTATGTATGTAATAATTTTGGACATAAAGTTGTGAATTGAAGGGCTAACAATAGGAACAAAAAAAACTTTGAAAGTCATACACAAAGGGGTTATCCAAGAAGGCCTAGTGAAACACAGAGAAGAAGTTACAACAGGTTTGAATATTTGAGCACTGAAGTGGAATGTTACAAATGTAACAATTTTGGACACATGGCCAAAGATTACAGAATTAAAGTCCCTCCTAGAGAACCGCAACAGAATAACAAAATTCACAAATAGGAACCTCAGAAAAGGACATGGATAAGAAAGAAGGATCAATATAGCAATGAAGAATGCACACTCGCTCTACAAGCTAAGCAGAATAAACATGGTTGGTATGTTGACAGTGGGTGTTCAAAACACATGACAAGTGATAGATACAAGTTTCTGACATTACAAAAGGAAAGAGATGAATCAGTCTCCTTCGAAAATCATGATTCAGCCAAAATCATTGGAAAATGCACAGTCATAATTGGGAACAAGAATACAAAGGCAGAAAATGTTCTACTAGTAGAATATATGAAACATAATCTTATAAGTGTGAGTCAAATGTGTGACAAAGGTCATAAAGTTACTTTCAATTCACAAAAGTATGAGATAAGAAAATAAGGTTCAGGAAAATTGATTGCTACAACTGCAAGAACTTCAAGCAACATATATGTGTTAAGTGAAATTGGAAATGAAAAGTGTTGTCTAGGAAAGGAAGATGAAATTTGGCTATGGAACGGAAGAATGGGTCACATACATTTTTATAACCTTGTCAAAGTCATCAAAAGAGAAGTAGTCAGAGAAATTCCCCAGATCACGAAACCAACCAATACTTTATGCAAGCATTGTCAACAATGAAAGCAAACAAAGGCCAGGTTCAAATCAAATGAATATTCAATGACAAGACCACTAGAAATTGGGCATACTGATCTAGTTGGACCAAATACAACAAAGGGCTTAAAAGGTGAGAAATAATTTATGTTATTATTTGATAATTATACAAGAATGACCGCGGTTTTCTTTCTCAAGAATAAGTCATAAGATTTTGAAAAATTCAAGATCTACACAGAAATGGTTGAAAATGAAATGGATTCAAAAATCAAATGCTTGAGATCTAATAATGGAGGAGAGTTCACTTCAAAGGAATTTATGGACTACTACAACAGTCATGGAATAAAAAGACAATTCTTCGTTGCTAAGACACCTCAACAGAATGGAGTTGTTGAAAGAAAGAACAAGATAGAATAAGAAATGGCTCGAACAATGCTAATGGATTCAAAATTGACAGATATTTTTTGGACACAGGCAGTGCATACAACAGTTCACATTCAAAACAGATTAATGCTCAGAAAAAACACTGACAAAACTCCTTACGAGCTATGGAAAGGAAGACCAACAAATGTAAAACACTTCAGAGTTTTTGGAAGCAAATGCTACATCAAAAGAGAAGATGGAAGAATGGGAAAGTTTAATTCTCATGTGGACAAATGAGTACTTGTTGGTTACTCAAGTACAAGAAAAGCATACAAGTGTTACAACCTGAGATTGAACAAAATGGTGGAAAGCATCAACATAACAATTGATGAAATAGGTAGACAAGAATTAAAGGAAGAAGAAAATGAATCAATGGAACAACTTTGTGAATAAGAAACAAAAGATGAAAAATAAGGGGAGGACGAAGAGGATCCAACAAAAACAGAAGATCAAGTTCAACAAGTAACTCCAAAAACACCTAGCAGACGAGTATAGAAGAATCATCCTTCAGATTAGATTATCGGAAACAAAGATGCATGAGTTGAGACTAGAAGAAGAATTCATTCACCAGAACAAATGCACCTAGCACTCACATCTATGATTGAACCAACCTATTTTGAAGAGGCCAACAATGATGAATTTTGGAACACGGCCATGGATGAAGAATTGGATCAAATAGAGAAAAATGACACTTGGGAATTGGTTCCAAGACCAAAGGATAAGAATGTGATTGACACAAAGTGGGTATAGATGAATAAATTGAATGAATATGGACATGTTACAAGGAAAAAATATGGATTGGTATGTAAAGGATATGCACAGGTTGAAGGAATCGACTTTGAAGAGACATTTGCCCTAGTTGCCGGAATGGAAGCAATCCGATTGCTTTTAGCTTATGCATGCTCCAAAAATATTATAGTGTATTAGATAGACGTAAAATCAGCTTTTCTGAATGGGGAACTTGAAGAAGAATTCTTCATTGAACAACCATAAAGATTTCAGTTGTCAGAGAACATAGATTATGTGTGTAAATTAAACAAGGCCTTGTATGGTCTAAAACATGCTCCTAGAGCATGGTACTCTAGACTGGATAAATATCTACAACAGGCAGGGTTCATAAAAGGAAGTGCAAACATCAACCTCTACATCAAGGTAAGTCAAGATAGTATTTTTTTAATTGAAGTTTATGTTGATGATATTATTTTTGGTAGTGATGATGACAGGTTAAGCCATAAATTTGCAAGGGATATGCAGAATGAATTTGAAATGTCACTACTTGGAGAACTATCCTTATTTCTAGGACTTCAGATATGTCAAAGAAACCAAGGAATTTTTATTTCTCAAACCAAGTATATCATAGAAATGCTAAAGAGGTTTAGAATGGAAGATTGCAAACCAATTATCACTCCCATGCAAACTAGTTGCAAGTTAAGAAAAGATGATGATTCAAAGTCTACAGATTAGAGGCAATATAGGTCAATGATTGGTAGGCTACTATATGTGACAACATCGAGACCAGATGTAATGCAAGCAGTTGGATAGGTGGTACGATTTCATGTAGCACCAAAGGAATCATATGTGTTAGAAGTGAAAAGGATTTTCTGATATCTCAAAGGAACAAAAGAGTTTGGATTATGGTATCCAAAAGGAAAGGATCTATCTCTTATTGCCTACACAGATGCAGATTGGGAAGGTTGTATTGATGACTGACAAAGCACCAGTGGAGCAGCGTTCTACTTGGGTGAGTGTTTAGTATCATGGATAAGCAAGAAACAATCATCAATATCTCTATCTACAGTCGAGGAAGAGCATATTGCAACAACAAAATGTTGCACACAGGTTCTTTGGATGAAACAAACTCTGACAGATATACAGGTTGAGTATGATGAGCCCATTCCAATATATTGCGATAATACAAGCACCATCAATATCTCAAAGAACCCGGTGATGCACTCCAAGACAAAGCACATTCTGATTAAGTATCACTTTCTACGAGAACAGGTTGTATAAAAGAACATCAAAGTTGAGTATGTGGGCACAAAAGAAAAAGTGGAAGACATATTTACAAAACCACTTCCACAGGAATCCTTTGAGTATCTTCGCCAGAGACTTAGAGTTATTTCTACTCCAAAATGAATGCTTTTGAATGCTTATCTTATATGTCTTAGATGTACATGAGGAAGCACCATAAAGAGGACAATTAAGTTAGGGGGAGAAGCCCTGGATGGAAATATACCTTTGTCATTGATGACAAAGGGGGAGATATTTATCAGATGCAGAGGACAGAGGCATGATTCCAGGGGGGAGAAATGGTCACAAAGATGTAGAGGAAAGAGGCATCGTTCCAGGGGGGAGCATGAGTGATATGACTTCAGTATTGCATGAAATGATTTCAGTATTGCATCAGAGTGTTTCCATCAATTCCAAAGGGGGATATTGTAGATTAAGGTTGGTTATCATTGATGTCAACCCTTAAACAAAGTTCGGTAGTGAATTCCAGTAGCACAAGGTTTGGTTAATGGAACCAAGGTTGTTTCATGTATAATGGTATGTGTTTTAATATATTTGAAGGTAATACTATTCTATATGGATATTACATGTCATTCCATTTCTGTTGGTATGTGGAACGCCACATAACTCCTCACGGTTAGAGAGTTATGGCCATGAGAAGTTGGAGAACCCCGGTTTGGGTAATGGACCCAAGTTTGTTTGATGGATAATGGTATGAGTTTTGATATATTTTCAGATAATACTATTCTATATGGATAGTAAATTTCATGCCATTTATGGTGGTATGTGGAACGTCACATAAGTCACGGTTTGAGAGTTATGGCCTTACGAAGTTGGAGGACCTTCATATGTCATCTAGAAGCCCCAAAAGGTCAAAGTAGTCAAAGTGGTTTAAGATATTTTAAAAGGTAAATAATAAAGTGAAGTGATGAGTGCACTATAATTCAAAGTGAATACAAAATAAATTATTTAAATAATAAATTTAATGGAGAAATTAGAAGTGGGTTAACCCTAAAATAAGGAAAGTGGGCAAAGTGACCTAGAAGATGCTTTTAAGGAAGCTACTTGGAGAGTATAAATAAGAGGCAAGGCTCTCTCATTTCATATCACACTTGAGAATATTGAATATCTATAGGTGAATGAGGTAGCCAAAGTATATCTAAGCCGAATTTAAGAGGGAAGGTGAAGAAAAAAAGGCCGCAAATCAAGGGAGGATAAATTCTTTTGATGATGCTTTCTAAGGTATGTTATTTATAGGTCATCTCACCATTTTCGCAATAAATTTTTTTCTAGAATGTATCAGACCATGAAATTGATAGGAAATTGAGGAAACATATCCAAGTATCTGTGGTAAAATTTTCAACTTGTGGGTCGTTGTATTTTTGGAGTTACACTCCGTGGAAAATAGGGTTTGTGGCTAGTCCTGAAACTAGTCTAAAAAAGGTGTTTCGGGTAAAAATGCCATAACTTCTTCATAACATATCCAAATTCAGTAAGAACAAATGTGTTGGTTAGAGTACAGTCTGTAGTATTCCATGTAATAGTTTCAGATCCATTCAACAAATATTACGTGTGGGACATGCTCTATAAGGTCGCTCTCTAGAATAATCCATAATTCAACAAGGTATGTCATTTTTGCTATAAATAATTTTTTGAGAGGTTTCAAGTAGTGACACCTGGAGGAATTTCATAAAACAAACTGAAGAACATTGTGTACTATTTTTAGATCTCCATTCATTACAAGTACATAGTTATGATTATTTCAAGTTAGGGTTGTTGAATAATCCCAAACTAGTCATGTGAGACTAAAGAAAAGTTTGATTAAAATGCTAGTCTCTTTTGTGAAAGTTAAGGAAGGTTTGCAGGTATGTGATCATATACATAAGGTCTATTACAAAGTGACAAATCATATTTGGATGATGAAATTGATGAGGGATTTTGGTTAAGGTACATGATTGAAACAAGTAGTTGATGAGTTGGCACATACATGAGGTGCATAGTTTATGATGTTGGTGCATATTGATGAGTCATAGTTGATGAGTAGTTGACACTTGATTGATACATACTTGGTACATGGTTGGATGCACTTGTTTATGGTACAGGTTGACTACATGTTGTTTGGTGCAGGTTGGTGCATGGTCGATGCACTTGTTTATGGCACAAGTTGATTACAGGTTGAGGTACAGGTTGCTGCATGGTTCAGGTTTATTGGTATAGGTTTACAGTAGTATATCTCATATTGGTAGTGTGAAAGTGGTTCCATAATTCTACTTCTACTTCAGGGCAGTTGGATGGGGCAAGGACAGGTGGTTGTAGCCACCTTTTGGTTATAGCCGGAGAACATAGGGGGTTGTAGCCTCCTTTTGGCTGTATCCAGAGAATAGGGGACTTGGAGATTCCCTCAGGTTCTAGCCTGAGAAACAAGGGGGTTGGAGCCTCCTTCCAGTTGCAGCTGGAAAACAAAGGAAGTTGGTGCTTCCAATGAATGTAATTCTTCAAGACATATAAGAAAAAACATTTTGTGGTTTTCTCTCACTTTGGGTTTCCACGTAAAACATTGGTGTAATGTGTATGTGTATGATGGTTCATTTGTTCATTGCTTATTAACTCTACAGTTATTGGATGATAATGCTACATTGATATAACACTTGGATTATATGGTTAAAAATGATTAAATTTCTCTATTACTGATTCACCCCTCCTCTCAGTAATCCAACGATGTGTACACTCTAATGAATCAAGAAATCCCATGTGACATATACATAGGTAACAATCATTACTACAATACCTGGCTATAACATCACTATAGCCTTCACAACCTTGTTTCCATTTTTTTGTTGTTGGAATGTTGTCATGTATGCACACCTTTTTCCTAGATCATGGTTGTGTCTATTTTTCATTGTATGTGCTTCATCCTTATGTTGTTACACCAAGAAATCCAAAAAACACTATTATTTTGGAGTATCATGGTAAAGTTGACTTGCATCTTGCTGCATCAATTTTGTCATGTTTTTATCTAGCTACTTTGAATGTCCATCTTGAGCATTGATACATTGAAGTGTGGGTGTCATAATTGCATCGTCATGGCATATCTAGTAAAAAATTACGTTTCATAAATTTTTTATGGTATCTACACACCATTTTGATGGAATTATTTCAGGGAATTCCAACTGATCCTTGATGAGGGAGGGTGCTCAAAAAAACACATTGTACATGTGGTACTGATGATTTGATCCATCATACCATCATACCATATTATTATTACATGTTTGTAGTGTGAAATGGTTCAGTTTAAGCAGTAGGTTATTCAAAGGGATGGAGCTACATTCATATTTTTTATTTCTAGAAGTTTCTATACACAAGAATGGATCAATAGGGATCATCATCCGAAGGTTTTTTAGTCAAGATTTAATGATCTCAAAATACATAAAAAAAATTAATGATAACCATAAAGTGAGTCCACTAAATTATTCCAATTCATTATTGTCTTCATTTTTAAATTTTTGAATAACAAGCCTCTGGGTTTCTTTAATTCTAAAACCTTCGTCTATGTTGATGTTATCGTTTAGTTCAATTTCAAGGGCCTCTCGAACCTTTATTTTACCATAGTGGTCCATCCTTGCAATGATCTTAGTTTTTTCTATGCAAATTAGATGGCCAGTTTCCTGAGAATGTTCAACCAAGGTAGATATTTTAACCCGATTATACTTTATATCTGCACAATGTTCTTTGAGTTTGATACACAGTGATCTACATGTCTCACCAATGTAATTTTTACCACAAGATCATGGTATGGTATAAACACCCTTATGATGTTTCGGGTCAATGACATATTTTGCGCAATCTAGTAAGCTTATGCGAGTGTTGGGCGGAGTGAAGGTGACTCTAATATTTCTTTTCTTTAACAAATTTGTGATTATGTCTATTGTTCCTTTGATATATGGTAACAATATCTTCTCTTTTTCACCAAAGGGCTCACGAATGATCCGATTTTCACCTCTAGCTCTTAAGACCACCTTCTTGAATTGATGTTCATATAGCCATTATTTCTAAAGGCATTAGCCAAGTGATAAAGTTCCTCTTCTACATGATCACTCTTAGAAACTCTGATAGCACGAGTTACCAATGTATTGATGACCCCAAGTTTTTTAGCAGAGTGGTGGTGACACTCAGCATGGCGATACATGTCAGTATGTGTCTTCTTACAATACACTTGATGTGATAATGGACCATCATTTTTCTTATAGATGAGGATATCAAGGAAAGGAATGATATTGTTGTTCACTATTTCAATAGTAAATTTTATGCTCTTTTCTTGACTATTAAGATGATATTTGAACATATCAAGGCTTTCTCTACCATGCAAACAAATTACGTAGGAATCGACTAGAAATATCTTCCAGATATTGGGTTTAAGAAGGTGTGTTTCAATACACCTATTTTAAAATCACTCCATGTGTAGGTCAACTACAACTGGTGACAATGGCGATCCCATTGCTACTCCTTCAATTTGTTCATAGATCTTACCTTAGAAGATGAAATATGTTTATGTAAGGCACACCTTAACCAAGGTTGGCTCAGTTTCCTCATTTGTGATATCCTTGATAACATTGATGGTATCATTACTAGAATTTTGGTAAAGAGTGAGAGTACATCAAAACTGACATTCTTTATGATGCTTTCACATATCCAACTTAAAAATAAATTATAAGAGATTATAATTACTTTGTGTGTGTGTGTGTGTGTGCGTGTACAATTTTATTAATAAAATTATTGTATTAAATTAATAATAATGTATTAGTATTAAGGATTATTTAATAATTAGTACTGATTATTATAATTAATTTAATAGATAATGTTGATTAATATTAATAATAATAATAAAAAAAAAAAACTAATAATCATAATCAATTGAGTTCACTATATATATATATATA
>ML797747.1:230113-245094 GCA_009831015.1 Picea engelmannii
ACCTAAATTTTAGTGTTTTTTTTTTTATAATTTTACCCTATTTATGTATGGTGTTGATATGTTTGTATATCCATTTTTAGCCAAACATTGGGTGATTTATGTTCATTAAAATATAGTTTTTGAACCAATAACTTTGATTCATTTAAATTCCAAAATAACAATATGTAACCACCATAGTGTGTGTGTTTAAAAAACCACTAAGAGTAGAATGAATACTTGGCATCACTAACACACCTAATTCTATTTTATCACTCACATTTACTTGGCCACTTACATATACATCCTCCTCTTCTTAACCCGGTGCAAGAATTTCAATAGTATATTTTCGCAAACTTATTTTTCTTTGGGTGTACATGGAATAACAAACCACCATTTTTTCAAAGACATTAGGATGGAATAAAATTTGTTCACAATGTTTTGGAAGAACAAATGGTTCATCTTGAGATTCCAATGTTTCCTTACATATGCTAATAGAATATAATTCCCTATCTAGGTCATGTATAAAATATATTTTTCTATCGAGTAGATCAAACTATTTACATTTAAAAATTTCACATTTAAAGGACTTATCATTCAACTTAATAATCTCCTAAATGGTGCCAACATAATCAAGTTTTCCTTCTATTGGGTTTGTATCCCTTGAACTTACATAACTTGTTTGGTCAAATGAAACAAACATTCCACAATCACATGTTTGTTTTCCATGATCAACACCCTCCACTCTAAAATGATGACTACATGCCCACATTGCAGGGTATGTCCATACCCTTGTATAGATAAATTTTCATATTAAAATTAATATTATTCTTAAACTTGTAACAAGCATAAGTATTTTTAATTAAAATTTATGTAGTTAATCTTATAATTGATCCACCACATATTGAATTCTCATAACCATTTCCTATGTTCAATGCATCTAGTTCACCTTTCTTGTTTATTAGTCCCAATTTATGAATTTGTTTCTTCTTTGCAGGCCATTGCTAATGTGATTCTTTAGGGAGTGGAATAAGATAGTTTTACTTTCTAAAAGATTTTATGTTTTTTTGTTGTTTTTTATGCATCTCATCGTACATTTCCACCCGTTTCCTAATAGCTTCCATATTGAACAAGATGAATTTACTCATTTTATCTCATTCATCTTCATTTGTACTGTTAGTGAGCACTTAATACTATTCATTTTTTACAAGGAAAATAATTATTTCTTAAATAAGACACGTATAACCATATATAGGTAAAATAAGTATATTTCTCCTTAGAAATTTGTTTCTCCATTTGTTTCAAGTTTCTCCCCTTTTCATTGTTTAGCGTGATGATCACCAACCAATATGAATAGAGAATCTATATGCATTTATTTTAAAAACTCTGGAATGCAAAAGAAAGATTCATTAAATGTACCTTTCGACCATGCACCCTTTAGGATGTGCTTATTTCCTTACAAACCCCTTAAGTATTTTCATTTACCTCTCTAGGAAGAACATCCATCTACAATTCACCACACTAGATGTTAGGATATTTACACACTTAGGAGTTAGTTAAGATAAACTTGGTCTAATGTGTCTTTAGGTGAATTGTGTTTCTTTAGTGTGTTTCCTTAGTATGCATTTGTAGTTATGTAATCTAATGGTCACAATATGTTCTAGACATAAAGTGATCTGATGGTTCATATTCTCCTCAATAATAATGGTTATATTGATATGTGGCTTAACACCCAATTGGTCAATGATCTATAATTAAAGAGCATGGAGGGTCATTTGCTAATGTTTGATTGTGAAAAACTCATGTCTAATATATTTTTCCTTTTGCATTAATATATTGCCTCAAGTGGCCGAGTTGGTTGGGGCAATGGATTGTTTCCCTCTTTGAGGGTTTTAACCATGTAATACAATGGTGTACTAAGATTTTATCTCTTTGTGTGATCAGTTTCTTAAGGTGTTCGACCTATGTGGAAATACCTTGTTCATCGAACACTAGTTGATTGAATGTCTTTGAGACAATATACCAAAAGATGGACTTGAGTATCCATAAAAAAAGTAGGAATCTATCTCTCAAAAATAAAAATATTTTCAACTATTTAACTATGCCATTTAGGGATTCTTGTGACATGTATCTATTTAGATGTGATCCACCTAAAGTAAAGACGACACTAGTTATTATTTAGTAATTTCATAAAAGTTGTCAGAATACTACTTGAGATTTTGATGTATATACTCATTGAAGATAAATCTATGGTATAGATAAAAATATGAGAAAACAACCTTACAAACAAAGATAACCATAAATGGCATGATGCAAATCTTATGTGAGACTAATGCATCCAAGTATAGCTATCGAATATATATGATGAATATATGCATTTTCAAATTAGTTAGAATATGGTCATAATATTGCAAGGGTTAAATTGAGGATTATAGGCTAATTTATATCATAAACACATTAGTAACATGCACCTTTAACAAATTATGGTGACCATGTATCTTGAGACTCATATCTTGTTGGTGTTATAATTGTATGACACATCTTCTTCATAATGTCTATGTCATCCTTACATAATATCCATGATATAAACATGATAATGTTTTTGGCCATCTACATTCACTATGTCCTTTTCTCATATATCTTTCTTTGTCTTTGACACGAACAAATCTCTTCTAGATGCACTGTTATCTTTCTCAATGGAAGAAATATGTTTCCTAAGAGAATCTTGCACATTCTTGAACACATGCACTGGATCCAATAAATGTGCCACATTAAGTCCTTTACAATATAGGAGATTATAGAATTTGAAAGCCTTGTTCATGCCTTTTGACATGCAATCGGGAGACATTTTGAATTCATCTACATTATCATCGATATCAAATAGGTATCCATTGAACATATCCTCCCATACCAATTGAACAGAAGATTTAGTCTTTTTTTACCAATCTATCAATGTCATGCCACAAGGAAGGGATCTTACCTCGACCTATTCATTAAAATATCTCTTCATTTGGTAGAAATGATGTTCTAACTACAAAAATAATATATGTCCTTCATAGACACACACATAAAAAAAATTAGAATATCTTGAACAAATTTCCTTGCCACAACATGGACAAACAAATAATACTTTTGTCCTTACTCCCAAACTACAAAATAAAGAAATAGACACAATTCATCAGTTGTTGATGAACCCCAATGAATTATATAATAAAATGATTTAAACTATTCCAAAATAAGGTTATAACTGAGCATACCCTGAGCCCTAAATAATAGTCATGGATTGTTCAACAAATCACATTGTACATTGTAAATGATTTTTCAGGGAAAGGTTGTGAAATATCATACATTTGAATTCCTTTACATCGAAACAACATCTTCTCTATCAAAAATTCCAAATTAACGTCCATGTCTCTACTTGATGCTTTCTAGGCATAATAAGAGACAACACTAATGCTCTTTTTTCACAACCATCAAAGGAGTGATATTTTTTTTTCTTTTAAAGGAATGAGTCAAATTGTATATTTTGTAGACTATAAAGAGAATTGATCCACTTCGTCCATCACTAAGTCAAGTCTTATGCTTTGTTGCTCACATTTAATTTTTTTAGGTGATGTATTCTCTATGTGTTTCATTTCCCCAAAAACACTAATAATGTGCAAAACGCCTTGTCCAATCCTATTTTTTTCATTCCAATTCATATATTTAGCTAAATATTTAGAACAAAACATGTGTTGCAATCTTGGAATTATGAGAAACTTGCATAATACTTTTGTGGGATATTTTTTTTCCTTCACAGTAGAGAAATATCAACTTGTTTTTCATTTTGGACACATCGGATTATAATATACGATCTTTTGAACATGCATGATATTCTTTTTTAATTAACACCAAATTGGTTAACAATTTTCTAGCATCTTTACATGAACTAGGAAGTACATTGTCCAATGGAAACAATTTATCCTACAACAAACTAATCCTAACTGACAATTAGCAAGTTGCCAAAATTTAAGAACTTGTAAAGCATAATATACTATAGTACACATCATATTATATACTTTAACAAAGATGTAAATATACTATCTAGCCATCCATATGTTGATTTCAAATCATAAATCATTAGAACAAAATTTAACTTAAAGTACTTTGCTTTATTGGTCACTAAAAAAAATCGGTGTTTATGCAACCCATGTTAAATGCTCTAGTTCAATTATGTGGTATGCAACACCTCCATCCATATATCCTTGATGTTCATCAACTAAATGAATGTATTCCCTCTCAAAACCATTGTGTAACATTTGGTTTACAAGGTGTATGGTGTACACTCTCTTCTCCACTATTCATATTTGTATTGCTTGCCTCATGTAATTTCTATAAGTGCCACTTGACCTCTCAGTATCAGAGACAACAATATTTAAATTAGAAAGTGTATTTTGTAAAGGAGGTGCATTCAAAATCTCATCATACTCTTCTTAGGAAACATTTTTTGATCCAGATGGATATCAGTGGCCACCCACTTTTTCCAACTGGCTCAAAACAATTTTCTGACAATTTTGGCAATTTACTATTTTTGGCAGTTTTAACTTCCGGGGCAATTTTGAGGGCCTAAATGAAGGTTTTTAGGGATCAAGCTCCTCAATGATGGCCAAAGGCATGATTTAGCCCCAAAATTGAATCTCCTCGACGATACCTTTCCAATGGGCTATCACACTCCTAAAACGGAGATTGTATGCAAAAGTTACGACCCCGGGAAGTTGATGTACTAACTTACCCAAACGGGGCCCACATGAATTTTGGCGCTTCATCTCCTAGGGTTAGGTTTTTGGATGTCTAGGGTTTTCGGCATTCTTGCTTATTTTAAAAAGGCCTTCAGAGCCTCATTATAACCTTCTTCTTGCGAATGCTCGCTGCCGTCACATCTCTTCTCAGAGATAAGCCACCACGATTCCAGCAAGCTTGTTTCCGCTGCATTTTACAGCTTCATCTTATTTTGTTATTGAATAGAAAACTAGTTTTACTGTATCTCTATTATTTTGTGTTAAGCACCTGTTAATAATCTGTATTCATTTCGTTCTACTCATAAAATCTGGATCAATGGTATCAGAGCAGTCTTCTCCTTGTCATCTTAATGCATTTCCCCAACGAGGTCGGAGTACAAAGAGTTGGGTCTCGAGCTTGTTTCTCTTGAGGAAAGAAGCTCTCGCATACCCAAGCGACCTCCCATGGAAAGAGAAAATAAATATGATGGGATAGGAGATCATTTCAAAATGTGGATTGAGGAAGCCCTCATGCAACAGAGGAACGAGATGATGGATAGTTTCGCGCAAATCCTTTGGCGGCTACCAATAGGCGACGCATCTTCTTTGAACGGAGGCGCCACCCCCTTCAAGGTAAAAATAAACTTCGATATTCCTATATTTGAAGGTCAGATAGATGAAAATGTTGTAGACAAGTGGTTGAATCTACTAGAAGGGTATTTTTCTGTTCATAACTTTTCGAATAAAGAAAAGATTACTTTTGCACTCCTCAAAGCCGTTCCCCATGTCAAAGATTGGTGGGAAACTTTTTGTGAGCAAAAGGAAACAGAGGAAACCTCATTATTTTCAGTCATGACCACCTGAGAATCCTTCAGGGATGATATTAAGGAATAATACTACCATTTTGGAAGTTATGACGACCTGTATACCAAATGGACCACACTGCGGCAAGAAAGAGACCAAGCAGTGCCAGATTTCACAAATATCTTGCATACCTTGCGCACCAAGTTGGGTATCAAAGATTCAAGGTGACATATGGTGCTCAAGTATCATGGTGCCTTGCATAGATACATTCAGACCGAAAAGGAATTTCTGGACATCTCATCCTTGGGTGCGACCTACCGATATGTTGTCAAAAACGAGCAGAAGCTCAAAAAAAAGACGCGAAAATTTGGGCCTGGGAACCCCTCAAAACAAAAGCCAGGAAAGGGTGACCCCAACCCACCGAACAAAGGACAGAAAAGATGGACAGTATCAGGACAACCAGTCCAAACCGCAAGCAAAGAAGGACACCGGAAAGACAAAGAAAGATACCGGGAAGTGGTGCGACTTCCACAATAGACCTTGGCATAACACTGTTGACTGTCCCTCAAAGAAGTCGTTGGTGGACGAAGTGAAAGCCTATCAATCAGATGTAGAGTATGACTCTGAGACAGACCCATAAAGGGGAAGACGGATCATTGACGTGGAACACAGTGCCACTGTTGCTACCACCAAGCTCCAGCCTGGTGAACCAGACGAGCCAGAAGAAGGAGAGCACCTCTTCCATTCACAAATGTGGGTAAAAGGCACCCCTCTGCACTTCATCATTGATAGCGGTAGCCAGAAGAACCTCATCTCAGTAGAGGTCATCAAGCGGTTGGCCCTGCCAACAATGTCGCACCCACAACCGTACACCATTGGATGGCTCCGCTAAGGAAGCGATCTCTGTGTCAGCCAACAATGCTGACTGTCATACGGCATCAAGCCCTTCAAAGACAAGGTATTGTGTGATGTTGCTCCTCTCGAAGATTGTGATGTTCTTTTGGGACAACCTTATTTATGGAAACGTCATGTTGTATATGAGTCTAGGCCTCGTAGTGTTATTATTACTTTGAACAGGAAATTGTACAGGATACCCGAGGCAGTCCCACCTAGTGATATTTCCTTGATCTCTGCTAAGCAATACAGTAAGGTCATCTCTCAGACAGGGAAGTTTTTCTTCTTCGTGATTCGCTCTCAGAATAAGTGAAAGATCACAACCACATCCAGGGTCTCTGCGACCAACCTCTCCACACAGCAAAATCAAGTAGATAAGGTCGTGGAAGAATACTCAGATATCTTCTCCTCACCTACAGGGGTACCTCTGCACTTCCAGGTCAAGCACCCCATCGATCGGACCCCCGATGCACCGTTACACAATGGGTCAATATATCGTTTCTCTTTGTTAGAGAATGAGGAGATCAAGCGACAGATCTAAGAACTGCTCCACAAGGGGCACATCTACCCCAGCTCATCACCTTGCAGGAGCCTAATCGTGCTGGTACAAAAGAAAGATGGAACCTGGTGACTCTGTATTGATTACCGGGCTCTGAATAAAATCATGGTTAGAAACCAGTACCCGATTTTCCGAATCGATGACCTCCTTGATCAACTCACAGGGGCCAAATACTTCAGTAAGATTGATCTGAAGTCTGGCTACCACCAGGTCCCGATAGAATAGACAGATGTATGGAAGACTGCCTTCAATTCAAAGGAAGTCCTTTTTGAATGGTTGGTCATGCCCTTTGGTTTGACAAATGCTCCAGCCACTTTCATGAGGATGATGGATGATATCCTGCGATCATTCACCAATACTTTTGTAGTTGTGTATCTGGATGAAATTCTAATTTACAGCAAGACTTGGGTCGGACACTTGCAACATATTTAGCAGGTTCTACACACCATGTGGTAGCACAAGTTATACTCCAACTTGGAAAAATGCTCCTTCGGCATGGACAGGGTCCATTACCTGGGCTACATAATTGATCAACATGGTGTACATGTGGATCCAACCAAGATCCAAGTCATCCGTGACTGACCAGCCCCAACAACACTCACTGAGATTTGAAACTTCTTGGGCCTTGTGAATTTCTACCGCAGGTTCATGTTGGGTTTCACCCATATTGCATGGGCCCTTAGCCAAATAAACAGGGGGGTTGGAAAGGATAAATTTGCATGGGGTCGGTCCCAACAACAAGCGTTCGATGATTTGGAGCAGTGCTTGTGCTCAGCCCCAGTACTTTCACTACCAAACCTGCAACATCCTTTTGAGATCGAGACAAATGCTTCAGACTATGTTGTGGGCACCGTTCTCACTCAGCACGACCACCCCATGGCCTATCATAGTGAGACACTGTCAGATACTGTCCATAAGTACCCTACTTACGACAAATAAATGTACTCCATTATGCAAGCATGCCACCAGTGGAGACATTACATTCTTAGGAAGGAGATAGTCATCCAGACTGATCATAAGCCACTATAGTTCATGCAGACACCAGAAAAATTGTAGAATGGCTGCCATCAAAAGTGGTCCACATACTTGTAACAATTCCACCTCAACATCAAGTATAAAAGAGGAAGCACCAATCGCGTCGTTGATTTCCTCAGTAGACTTCCAGTCACGACATTCCCCATGGTGCTATAATCTTGTGGCCATGAGACATTTGGATGGCCCCAAGTCTATGAGACAGACCCTGACTTCGCCACCACCTACCAAATGTTGGGTGCAAATGCAGTTGTCGATAATTTCCATCTTCAAGATGGGTTTTTGTGTCATCTGGGCCATATTTGTGTTCCATAAAGTGAGCGAGTGAAGATGATCTGGGAATCCCACTACAGTTGGGTTGTAGGACACTTCGGCATTGAAAAGACAGTGGCGATGCTACAAAAACATTTTTACTGGCTAAAACTTCGACAGAAGGTCAACAAGTATATCAAGTCCTGCACTGCCTACGCTATTTCCAAACTGACCACTAAGAAATAGGGCTTGTACACCCCTCTTCCTACTTCTGATAGGCCATAGGAATCCATCTCAATGGACTACATGTCGGGCCTCCCGTCCACCAAGTGGGGAAATGATTGTGTTTTTGTGGTTGTTGATCGCTTTTCTAAGATGGCGATTCTGGTTGCCTGGAAGAAGAGAATCACAGCAGAGGCCACTGCCAAGCTCTTCTTTGAACGAGTCTGGGTACATTTTGGAATCCCACAAACCATTGTCTCAGATCGGGATAGTTGATTTCTCAGCACATTCTAGTCGAGCCTCTGGTCACTGTTGGACAACAAGCTCACCAAATCCACGACCTTCCACCCCTAGACAGATGGCCAAATCGAGGTTGTAAATCGAATGATACTGCATATCCTTCGCATGTATAATTCAAAGCACCCTCACACATGGGATGAGAGCCTTCCCTATGTCCAACATAGCTACAACCGATCCCTGCATAGCTCAACCGACCATAACCCCTTTCAAGTGGGGTTGGGATTCCAACCATTGGGACCCATAGATGTTGCACTTCCCCTTGCGGTCACCTCAACCAACTCATCTCCTGCTCCAACTGAAGCTGACAAAGTCACCCAGTTCATTGAGCAGATCCAGCACATTCGCCAACAGGTTCAGGATAGCCTACAGAAGTCCAATGACAAGTACAAACAATGCCATGATCAACATCGGGTGCTGCATAAGTTTCAGGTGGGCGACAAAGTTTGGTTGCACTTGCAGAAAGACCACCTTACAGGACCCCATCAAAAGATTTTCCCACTCTGTTATGGGCCATAAACTATCACCAAGGTCGTGGGGGATAATTCTTTTGAGCTCAACATTCCTCCTTTCCTTGGTCTTCACCCAGTGTTCAACGTGGATCTCCTTCGCCCTTATTTCCCACCATTATTGGACACCTCAGAAGTAGCAGAACAACTGACACCAACAGAGCTCAACCCCGACTGCCTACAACAAGAATCCAATGATCATATTGTGGACAAACAGATCAAGGGCACTCGACAACAAAGGATCCAACTTTATCGAGTCATCAAAGCAGGGCAGCTCCTGCACTAAGGCAAGTGGTTCACCCCGGGCCAAATTCAGGAGAAATTTCCTAATCTGATGGGGGACCTCAACGCAATGGAGACAATTTCTTCCTAAGGATGTAGGATTGATCCATATGGATATCGGTGGCCACCCACCTTTTCCAACTGGATCAAAACAGTTTTCTGACAATTTTGGCAATTTACTATTTTTAGCAGTTTTAACTTTCGAGGCCATTTTGAGGGCCTAAATGAATGTTTTTCGGGATCAAGATTCTTAGTGGTAACCAAAAGAATTATTGAGCCCAAAAAATGAATCTCCTCAATGATACCTTTCCAACAGGCTATCACACACCTAAAACGGAGATCGTATGCAAAAGTTACGACCCCAGGAAGTTGATGTACTAACTTACCCAAATGGGGCCCACATGACTTTTGGCGCTTCATCTCCTAGGGTTAGGTTTTTGGATGTATAGGGTTTTTGGCATTCTTTCTTATTGTAAAAAGGCCTTCAAAGCCTCATTGTAACCTTCTTCTTGTGAATGCATGTTTCCATCACATCTCTTCTCAGAGATAAGCCGCCACCATTCCAACAAGCTTGTTTCCGCTGCATTTTACAGTTTCAGCTTATTTCGTTATTGAATAGAAAACCAGTTTTACTGTATCTCTGTTATTTTGTGTTAAGAACTTGTTAATAATCTGTATTCATTTCATTTTTCTCATAAAATCGGGATCAGTGGTATCATAGAGGTCTGCTCCTTGTCATCTTAATGCATGTCCCCAACGAGGCCAAAGTACAAAGAGTTGGGTCTCAAGCTTGTTTCTCTTAAGGAAAGAATCTCTCGCACGCCCAAGTGACCTCCCATGGTAGGAGAAAAAAAAGATGATGGGATAGGAGATCCTTTCAAACTGTTTATTGAGGAATCCCTCATGCAACAGAGGAACGAGATGATGGATAGTTTCGCGCAAATCCTTTGGCGACTACCAACAGGCGACACATCTTCTTCGAATGGAGGTGCCGCCCCCTTCAAGGTACAAATAAACTTCGATATTCCTATATTTGAAGGTTAGATAGATGCAGATTCTATAGACAAGTGGTTGAATCTACTAGAAGGGTATTTTTCTGTCCATAACTTTTCGAATAAAGAAAAGATTACTTTTGCGCTGCTCAAAGTTGTTCCCCATGTCAAAGATTGGTGGGAAACTTTATGTGAACAAAATGAAACAGAGGAAACCTTACTATTTTCAGTCATGACCACCTGGGAATCCTTCAGGGATGATATTAAGGAACAATACTACCCTGTCAGAAGCAATTACGACCTGTATACCAAATGGACCACACTGCAGCAAGAAAGAGACCAAGCAGTGCCAGATTTCACAAATATATTCCATACCTTGCGCACCAAGTTGGCTATAAAATATTCAGAGTGACATCTGCTGCTCAAGTATTGCAATTCTCTACATAGATATATCCAGACCAAAATGGAATTTCTGTACATCTCATCCTTGGGTGCGGCCTACCGATATGCCATCAAAATCGAGCAGAAGCTTAAACAAAAGACGTGGCAATTTGGGCCTGGGAACCCCTCACAAAAAAAGCCAAGAAAGGGCGGCCCCAACCCACTGAAAAAAGGACATAGCAAATATGGACAGTTCAGAACAACCAGTCCAAGGCGCAAGCAAAGAAGGACACCGAAAATACAAAGAAAGATACTGGGAAGTGGTGCGACTTCCATAAGAGCCCTTGGCATAACACTGCTAACTGTCTCTCAAAGAAGTCACTGGTGGCCGAAGTGAAAGCCTCTGAATCAAATGTATATTATGACTTTGAGCTAGAACCAGAAAGGGGAAGATGGATCATTGACACGGAACCCAGTGCCATTGTTGCTACCACCAAGCTCCAACCTAGTGAACCAGACGAGCCAAAAGAAGGAGAGCGCCTCTTCCATTCATGGATGTGCGTTAAAGGCACCCCACTGCACTTCATCATTTATAGTGATAGCCAGAAGAACCACATCTCAACAGAGGTCGTAAGGTGGTTGGCCCTGCCAACAATGCCACACCCACAACCATACACCATTGGATGGCTCCGCCAAGGAAGTGATCTCCGCATCAGCCAACAATGCCGACTATCATATGACATCAAGCCCTTCAAAGATGAGGTATTGTGTGATGTTTCTCCCCTCAAATTTTGTGATGTTCTTTTGGGACAACCTTATTTATGGAAATGTCATGATGTATATGAGTCTAGGCCTCGTAGTGTTATTATTACTTTGAATAGGAAATTGTATAGGATACTTGAGGCAGTCCCACCTAGTGCTATTTCCTTGATCTCTGCTAAGCAATGCAGGAAGGTCATCTCTCAGACGGGGAAGTTTGTCTTCTTCGTGATTCACTCTCAGAATAAGCGAAAGATCACAAGCACATACAAGGTCTTTGCGGCCGACCTCTCCACATAGCAGAAGCAAGTAGATAAGCTCGTGGAAGAATACTTGGATATCTTATCCTCACCTATAGGGGTACCTCTGCACTGCCAGGTCAAGCACCCCATCGATCTGACCCTGGACGCACCGCTACCTAATGGGCCATTCTATCGTCACTCTTTATTAGAGAATGAGGATATCAAGTGACGGATCCAAGAACTGCTCCACAAGGGGCACATCCTCCCCAGCTCATCACCTTGTGAGATCCCAATCATGCTGGTACAGAAGAAATATGGAACTTGACGACTCTGTACTGATTATCGGGATCTGAATAAAATCACTATCAGAAATAGGTACCTGATTCACCAATACTTTTGTAGTGGTGTATCTGGAATGCATTCTAATTTACAGCAAGACTTGGGTCGAACACTTGCAGAATATTCAGCAGGTTATGCACACCCTGCGACAGCACAAGCTATACTCCAACTTGGAAAAATGCTCCTTCGGCATGGACAGGGTCCATTACCTAGGCTACATCATTGATTATCATGGCATACATGTGGATCCAGCAAAGATCCAAGTCATCCGTGAGTGGCCAACCCCAACAACACTCACTGAGATTCGAAGCTTCTTGGGCTTTGCCAATTTCTATCGCAGGTTCGTGTTGGGTTTCTCCCATATTGCATGGGCCCTTAGACAAATAAACAGGGGTGGTGGTAAGGCAAAATTTGCGTGGGGTCGGTCCCAACAACAAGCATTCGATGATTTGATGCGATGCTTGTGCTCAGCCCCAGTACTTTCACTACCAGACCTGCAACATCCTTTTGAGATTGAGACAAATGCTTCAGACTATGTTGTGGGCGTTGTTCTCACTCAGCATGGCCACCCCATGGCCTATCATAGTGAGACACTGTCAGATAATTTTCGTAAGTACCCTGCTTATGACAAAGAAATGTACTCTATTGTGCAAGCATGCCACCAGTGGAGACATTACATTCTTGGGAAGGAGACAATTATCCACACTAATCATAAGCCACTGCAGTTCATGCAGACACAGGAAAAATTGCAGAATGACCGCCATCAAAAGTGGTCCACATAATTGCAACAATTCCACCTCAACATCAAGAATAAAACAGGAAGCAACAATCGCATTGTTGATTTCCTCAGTAGACTGTTAGTTGCGACACTCACCATGGTGCTAGAATCTTGCGGCCATGAGACATCTGGATGGCCCCAACTCTATGAGACAGACCCTTACTTCACCACCACCTACCAAATGTTGGGTGCAAACGCAGTTGTCGATAATTTCCATCTTCAGGATGGGTTGTTGTGTCGTCTGGGCCATATCTGCGTTCCATCAAGTGAAAGAGTGAAGTTGATCTGGGAATCCCACTACAGTCAGGTTGCAGGACACTTCGGCATTGAAAAGACAGTGGCGATGCTACAGAAACATTTCTACTCGCTGAAACATCGACAGGAGGTCAGCAAGTATATCAGGTCCTAGACTACCTGCGTTATTACCAAACCAACCACTAAGAAACAAGTCCTGTACACCCCTCTTCCTACTACTAACAGGCCATGGGAATCCATTTCAATGGACTACATGTCAGGCCTCCTGTCCACCAAGCGGGGAAATGACTGTGTTTTTGTGGTTGTTGATCTCTTTTCTAAGATGGCAATTCTAGTTGCCTGGAAGAAGAGAATCACAACAAAGGCCACTGCCAAGCTCTTCTTTGAATGAGTCTGGGTACATTTTGAAATCCCACAAACCATTGTCTCAGATCGGGATAGTCGATTTCTCAGCACATTCTAGTCGAGCCTCTGGTCATTGCTGGACACCAAGCTCACCAAATCCACGACCTTCCACCCCCAAATAGATGGCCAAATCGAGTTTTTAAATCAAATGATTGTGTGTATGTTATTGGATAAATCCCTAGGTGTGGACACTAACCGATCTCCCTAGATCCACCTGGATCTAGAACAAAACACACCAGAACATGACGCTTTCCTTAAGTTTTAGATATTGAATTTACTAGTAGGAAGGAACAAGTAACATACCTTAGTATCGCTTCCTAGGGTCTTTGTTACTCTTTCTTCACTCTAGTGCTCTCGTGAGGTCAATACCAAGACAACAAAAACCAACCAAAGTGATAGAAATAACATAAAATCAATAAAGACCTATGTATGTGATCAAGGAATCATACAATAAAACACAACAAGCTTTATAGGAAAGAATCATATTACTGTATCATATTAAATTTGAAAGAGAGATTACAACCATGGCCTTGATGTCGTAAGGTCCCTTCCAACCGTCCTTCATTCCCCACACACTTTCACTCCAAGAATTCTAAGAGCATAGATCTGATGATATTCACAATCTATCTTGACAAAGCAAATCTCAAAGCCACTCCAACCAAGCTAATAATTCCAAGCCAACCAAAGCTAACAAGCTCAAGAACCAACAAAGCTAACTTTATCCATGAGAAATCCTCTCCTTTTATAAATTGAAGAGGATAAGGTGAGGAGGTTAGGATGATCCCACTAAATCATGAAAACGAGTAAGATCCAAACCATTCGGATTCCACCTCACCATAGAAGTTTCTCCTTCTAGAAGATTTGAGAAAACGCTCATTTTTCCCACATGTAGGCATTCTCGCACCCTAGCTATAGATCAACCTGCGAACATCTCGCACCCTAGCTATAGTGCAACCTGCGAGAATGGGTCATTCTCTCACCCTGCCTATATAGCAACCTGCGAACTTCCTTTTTTATAAGGTTTTTACATAGGAAAATGCAACTTCTTTTCTCAGGAAAAGTTCTTCTCCCTTCTCTCTTTAGGACCTCAGGCCACTGACCCCTCTGAAGGAAACAGATAGGTTTACATCATTAACGATCATAGGGATGACAAAAATAATGTGTAACAGAGAGCCCCCCAAAGTATGAAGTTAGAACAAAGTGATAGCTGAAATACTTTGTCGAGTGTGTGTAGGGAACAAGGAAC
>ML797747.1:250730-302534 GCA_009831015.1 Picea engelmannii
TCTGATGATATTCACAATCTATCTTGACAAAGCAAATCTCAAAGCCACTCCAACCAAGCTAATAATTCCAAGCCAACCAAAGCTAACAAGCTCAAGAACCAACAAAGCTAACTTTCTCCATGAGAACTCCTCTCCTTTTATAAATTGAAGAGGATAAGGTGAGGAGGTTAGGATGATCCCACTAAATTATGAAAACGAGTAAGATCCAAACCATTCGGATGTCACCTCACCATAGAAGTTTCTCCTTCTAGAAGATTCGAGAAAACGCTCATTTTTCCCATGCGTAGGCATTCTCGCACCCTAGCTATAGAGAAACCTGCGAACATCTCGCACCCTAGCTATAGTGCAACCTGCGAGAATGGGTCATTCTCGCACCCTGCCTATATAGCAACCTGCAAACTTCCTTTTTTATAAGGTTTTTACATAGGAAAATGCAACTTCTTTTCTCAGGAAAAGTTCTTCTCCCTTCTCTCTTTACGAACTCAGGCCACTGACCCCTCTGAAGGAAAAAGATAGGTTTACATCATTAACGATCATAGGGATGACGAAAATAATGTGTAACAACATATCCTTTGCATGTATAATTCAAAGCACCCTCTCACATGGGATGAGAACCTTCCCTATGTCCAGCATAGCTACAACTGAGCCCTGCATAGCTCAACCGGCCACAACCCCTTTCAAGTGGGGTTGGGATTCCAACCATTGGGACCCATAGATGTTGCACTTCCCCTTGCAGTCACCTCGACCAACTCATATCCTACTCCAACTAAAGCTGACAAAGCCACCTAGTTCATTGAGCGGATCCAACACATCTGCCAACAGGTTCAGGTTATCCTACAGAAGTCTAATGACAAGTACAAACAATGCCATGATCAACATCGGGTGCCACATAAGTTTCAGGTGGGCAACAAAGTTTGGTTGCACTTGCAGAAAGAACGCCTTACAGGACCCCATCAGAAGATTCGCCCACTCTGTTATGGTCCATACACTATCACCAAGGTCGTGGGGGATAGTTCTTTTGAGCTCAACATTCCTCCTTTCCTTGGTCTTCACCCAGTGTTCAACGTGGATCTCCTTTTCCCTTATTTCCCACCATTATTGGACACCTTAGAAGTAGAAAAACAACTGACACCAACAAATCTCAACCTCGACTGCCTACAACAGGCATCTAATGATCATATTTTGGACAGACAAATCAAGGGCACTCGACAACAAAGGATTCAACTTTATCGAGTCGTCAAAGCAGGGTAGCTTCTGGACCAAGGTAAGTGGTTCACCCTGGGCCAAAATCAGTAGAAATTTCCTCATCTGATTGGGGACCTCAACACAATGGAGACCATTTCTTCCTAAGGAGGTAGGATTGATCCATATGGATATCGGTGGCCACCCACCTTTTCCAACTGGCTCAAAATAGTTTTCTGACAATTTTGGCAATTTACTATTTTTAGCAGTTTTAACTTCCAGGGCCATTTTGAGGGCCTAAATGAATGATTTTCGAGATCGAGCTCCTTAATGATAACCAAAAGCATGATTGAGTCCCAAAATGAATCTCCTCAATGATACCTTTCCAACGGGCTATCCGATGCCTAAAACGGAGATCGTATGCAAAAGTTACGACCCCCGGAAGTTGATGTACTAACTTACCCAAATGGAGCCCACATGACTTTTGGCGCTTCATCTCCTAGGGTTAGGTTTTTGGATGTCTAGGGTTTTTGTCATTCTTTCTTATTGTAAAAAGGCCTTCAAAGCCTCATTGTAACCTTCTTCTTGTGAATGCGCGTTGTCGTCACATCTCTTCTCAGAGATAAGCTACCACCATTCCAACAAGCTTGTTTCCGCTACATTTTACACTTTCAACTTATTTCGTTATTGAATAGAAAACCAGTTTTACTGTATCTCTGTTATTTTGTGTTAAGCACTTGTTAATAATCTGTATTCATTTTGTTTTTCTCATAAAATCTGGATCAGTGGTATCAGAGCGGTCTACTCCTTGTCATCTTAATGCATGTCCCCAATGAGGTCAAAGTACAAAGAGTTGGGTCTCGAGCTTGTTTTTCTTGAGGAAAGAATCTCTTGCACACCCAAGCGACCTCCCATGGCAGGAGAAAAAAAATATGACGGGATAGGAGATCCTTTCAAACTGTTGATTGAGGAATACCTCATGCAATAGAGGAACGAGATGATGGATAGTTTCGCACAAATCCTTCGGCGGCTACCAACAGACGACGCATCTTATTCGAACGGAGGTGCCGCCCCCTTCAAGGTACAAATAAACTTTGATATTCCTATATTTGAAGGTTAGATATATGGAGATGCTGTAGACAAGTGGTTGAATCTACTAGAAGGGTATTTTTCTGTCCATAACTTTTCGAATAAAGAAAAGATTACTTTTGCGCTCCTCAAAGTCGTTCCCCATGTAAAAGATTGGTAGGAAGATTTATGTGAGCAAAATGAAACAGAGGAAACCTCATTATTTTCAGTCATGGCCACCTGGGAATCCTTTAAGGATTCTATTAAGGAACAATACTACCCTGTCAGAAGTTATGGCGACCTGTATACCAAATGGACCACACTGCGGCAAGAAAGAGACCAACTAGTGCCAGATTTCACAAATATATTCCATACCTTGCGCACCAAGTTGGGTATCAAAGATTCAGAGTGACATATGTTGCTCAAGTATCGCAGTGCTCTACATAGATACATCCAAACTGAAATGGAATTTCTGTACATCTTATCCTTGAGTGCGGCCTACCGATATGCCGTCAAAATCAAGCAGAAGCTCAAACAAAAGACGTGGAAATTTGGGCCTGGAAACCCCTCACAACAAAAGCCAGGAAAGGGCAGCCCCAACCCACTGAACAAAGGACATAGGAAAGATGGACAATATCAGGACAACTAGTCCAAGGCGCAAGCAAAGAAGGACACCAGAAAGACAAAGAAAGATATCGGGAAGTGGTGCGACTTCCATAAGAGCCCTTGGCATAACACTGCTGACTGTCGCTCAAAGAAGTCGTTGGTGGCCGAAGTGAAATCCTCTGAATCAAATGTAGATTATGACTCTAATCCAGAACCAGAAATGGGAAGATGGATCATTGACGTTGAACCCAGTGCCATTGTTGCTACCACCAAGCTCCAGCCTGGTGAACTAGACGAGCCAAAAGAAGGAGAGCGCCTCTTCCATTCACAGATGTGGGTAAAAGGCACCCCGTTGCACTTCATAATTGATAGCGATAGCCAGAAGAACCACATCTCAATAGAGGTCATAAGGCGGTTGGACCTGCCAACAATGCCGCACCCACAACCATACACCATTGGATGGCTCCTCCAAGGAAGCGATCTCCGCATCAGCCAACAGTGCCGACTGTCATACGACATCATACCCTTCAAAGACGAGGTATTGTGTGATGCTTCTCCCCTCGAAGTTTGTGATGTTCTTTTGGGACAACCTTATTTATGGAAACATCATGCTATATATGAGTCTAGGCCTCGTAGTGTTATTATTACTTTGAACAGGAAATTTTATAGGATACCCGAGGCAGTCCCACCGAGTGTTATTTCCTTGATATCTTCTAAGCAATGCAGGAAGGTCATCTCTCAGACGGGGAAGTTTTTATTCTTAATGATTCTCTCTTAGAATAAGAGAAAGATCATAGCCACATCCATGGTCTCTACGGCCGACCTCTCCACACAGTAGAAGCAAGTAGATAAGGTCGTGGAAAAACACTCAAATATCTTCTCCTCACCTACAGGGGTACCTCTGCACTACCAGGTCAAGCACCACATCGATCTGACCACCGACGCACCGCTACCCAATCGACCAATCTATCGTCGCTCTTTGTTAGATAATGAGGAGATCAAGCGATAGATTCAAGTACTGCTCCACAAGGGGCACATCCACCCCAGCTCATCACCTTGCGGGAGCCCAAACGTGCTGGTACAGAAGAAAGATGGAACCTGGCGACTCTGTATTGATTACCGGGCTCTGAATAAAATCACAGTCATAAACTGGTACCTGATTCCCCAAATCGATGATCTCCTTGATCAACTCACGGGGGCCAAATACTTTAGTAAGATTGATCTAAAGTCTAGATACCACCAGGTCCCAATAAAATAGAGAAATGTATGGAAGACCGCCTTCAAGTCAAAGGAAGGCCTTTTTGAATGGTTGGTCATGGCCTTTGGTTTGACAAATGCTCCAGCCACTTTCATGAGGATGATGGACGATATCCTGTGACCATTCACCAGTACTTTTGTAGTGGTGTATCTGGATGACATTCTAATTTACAACAAGACTTGGGACGAACACTTGCAGCATATTCAGGAGGTTTTGCACACCCTGTGGTAGCACAAGCTATACTGCAACTTGGAAAAATGATCCTTCGGCATGGACATGGTCCATTACCTGGGCTACATCATTGATCAACATGGCTTACATGCGGATCCAACCAAGTTCCAAGTCATCCGTGACTAGCCAACCCCAACAACACTCACTGAGATTCGGAGCTTCTTGGGCCTTGCCAATTTCTACCACAGGTTCGTGTTGGGTTTCTCCCATATTGCATGGGCCCTCAGCCAAATAAACAGGGGTGGTGGTAAGGAAAAATTTGCATGGGGCTGGTCCCAACAAAAATCATTTGATGATTTCAAGCAGCGCTTGTGCTCAGCCCCAGTACTTTCACTACCAGACGTGCACGACCACTCCATGACCTTTCATAGTGAGACACTATCAAATACTGTCCGTAAGTACCCTACTTATGACAAAGAAATGTAATCCATTGTGCAAGCATGCCACCAATGGAGACATTACATTCTTGGGAAGGAGACAGTCATCCACACTGATCATAAGCCATTGTAGTTCATGCAAACACAGGGAAAATTGCAGAATGACCACCATCAAAAGTGGTACACATACTTGCAGCAATTCCACCTCAACATCAAGTATAAAACAGGAAGCACCAATCGCGTTGTTGATTTCCTTAGTAGACAACTAGTCGTAGCACTCACCACATTGCTAGAATATTGCAACCATGAGACATATGGATGGCCCCAACTCTATGAGACAGAACCTGACTTCGCCACCACCTACCAAATGTTGGGTGCAAACGCAGTTGTCGATAATTCCCATCTTCAGGATGGGATGTTGTGTCGTCTGGGCCATATATGTGTTCCATCAAGTGAGCAAGCAAAGATGATCTGGGAATCCCACTACAGTCGGGTTGCAGGACACTTCGGCGTTGAAAAGACAGTGGCGATGCTACAGAAACATTTCTACTGGCCAAAACTTCGACAGGAGGTCAGCAAGTATATTAGGTCCTTCACTACCTGCGTTATTTCCAGACCGACCACTAAGAAATAGGGCCTGTACACCCCTCTTCCTACACCTAACAGGCCATGGGAATCCGTCTCAATGGACTACATGTCAGGCCTCCCGTCCACCAAGCGGGGAAATGACTGTGTTTTTGTGGTTGTTGATCGCTTTTCTAAGATGGGGATTCTGGTTTCCTGGAAGAAGAGAATCACAGCAAAGGCCATTGCCAAGATCTTCTTTGAACGAGTCTGGGTACATTTTGGAATTCCACAAACCATTGTCTCAAATCGGGATAGTCGATTTCTCAGCACATTCTGGTCAAGCCTTTGGTCACTGTTGGACACCAAGGTCACCAAATCCACGGCCTTCCACCCACAGACAGATGGCCAAACCGAAGGGATGAGAACCGTCACATGTATAATTCACATGAGAACCTTTCACATGTATAATTCAAATAACCCTCGCACATGGGATGAGATCCTTCCCTATGTCCAGCATAGCTACAATCAGGCCCTACATAGCTCAACCGGCCACAGCCCCTTTCAAGTGGGGTTGGGATTCCAACCATTGGGACCCATAGATGTTGCACTACCCCTTGTGGTCACCTTGACCAACTCATCTCCTAATCCAACTGAAGATGACAAAGCCACTCGGTTCATTGAGTGGATCCATCACATCTGCCAACAGGTTTAGGATATCCTACAGAAGTCCAATGACAAGTACAAACAACGCCATGATCAACATAGGGTGCCGCATAAGTTTCAGGTGTGCGACAAAGTTTGGTTGCACTTGCAGAAAGAACACCTTACAGGACCCCATAGAATGCTTCACCCACTCCATTATGGGTCGTACACTATCACCAAGGCCATGGGGGATAGCGATTTTGATCTCAACATTCCTCCTTTCCTTGGTCTTCACCCAGTGTTCAACGTGGATCTCCTTTGCCCTTATTTCCCACCATTATTGGACACCTTAGAAGTAGCAGAACAACTGACACCAACAGAGCTCAACCATGACTACCTACAACAATCATCCAATGATCATATTGTGGACAGACAGATCAAGGGCACTCAACAACAAAGGATCCAACTTTATCGAGTCGTCAAAGCAGTGCAGCTTTTGCACTAAGGCAAGTCGTTCACCCGAGGCCAAATTCAACAGAAGTTTCCTCATCTGTTGGGGGACCTCAATGTAATGGATATAATTGCTTCCAAAGGAGGGAGGATTGATATATATGGATATCGATGGCCACCCACCTTTTCCAACTGGCTCAAAACAGTTTTCTGACAATTTTGGCAATTTACTATTTTTAGCAGTTTTAACTTTCGGGGCCATTTTGAGGGACTAAATGAAGGTTTTTTGTGATCAATCTCCTTACTGATAATCTAAGGCATGTTTGAGCCCAAAAAATGAATCTCCTCAATGATACCTTTCCAACGGGATATCACACTCATAAAACAAAGATCATATGCAAAAGTTACGACCCCGAGAAGTTGATGTACTAACTTACCCAAATGGGGCCCACATGACTTTTGGCGCTTCATCTCCTATGGTTAGGTTTTTTGGAATTATTTCTTATTGTAAAAAGGCCTTCAGAGCCTCATTCTAACCTTCTTCTTATGAATGCATGCTTCCATCACATCTCTTCTAAGAGATAAGACGCCACCATTCCAACAAGCTTGTTTCCGCTGCATTTTACAGTTTCAACTTATTTCGTTATTGAATAGAAAACCAGTTTTACTGTATCTCTGTTATTTTTTGTTAAGAACCTATTAATAATATATATTCATTTCATTCTTCTCATAAAATCCAGATCAGTGGTATCAGAGCGGTCTGCTCCTTATCGTCTTAATGCATGTCCCCAACGAGCTCGGAGTACAAAGAGTTGGGTCTCGAGCTTGTTTCTCTTGAGGAAAGAATCTCTTGCATGCCCAAGCGACCTCCCATGGTAGGAGAAAATAAAGATGAAGGGATAGGAGATCCTTTCAAACTATTGATTGAGGAATCCCTAATGCAACAAAGGAATGAGATGATGGATAGTTTCACGCAAATCCTTCGGCGGCTATCAACAGGCGACGCATCTTCTTTGAACGGAGGCGCCGCCCCCTTCAAGGTACAAATAAACTACGATATTCCTATATTTGAAGGTCAGATAGATGCAGATGTTGTAGATAAGTGGTTGAATCTACTAGAAGGGTATTTTTCTATCCACAACTTTTTGAATAAAGAAAATATTACTTTTGCACTCCCCAAAGTCTTTCCCCATGTCAAAGATTGGTGGGAAACTTTTTGTGAGAAAAAGGAAGCAGAGGAAATGTAATTATTTTCAGTCACGAACACCTGGGAATCCTTCAAGGATGCTATTAAGGAACAATACTACCCTATCAGAAGTTATGACGACCTGTATACCAAATGGACCACACTGCGGCAAGAAAGAGGCCAAGGAGTGCCAGATTTCACAAAAGACGTCGCAATTTTGGCCTGGGAACCCCTCACAACAAAAGACAGGAAAGGGCGGCCCCAACCCATTGAAAAAGGACAAAGCAAATATGGACAGTATCAGGATAACTAGTCCAAGCCACAAGCAAAGAAGGACACTAGAAAGACAAAGAAACATACCGAGAAGTGGTGCGACTTCCATAAAATCCCTTGGCATAACATTGTTGACTGTTGCTCAAAGAACTCACTAGTGGTCGAAGTGAAGGACTCTGAATCAGATGCAGATTATGACTCTAAGCTAGAACCAAAAAGGGGAAGACGGATCATTGATGCGGAACCCAGTGCCACCGTTGCTACCACCAAGCTCCAGCCTAGTGAACCAGATGAGCTAGAAGAAGGAGAGTGCCTCTTCCATTCATAGATGTGGGTAAATGGCACCCCGCTACACTTCATCGTTGATAGCGATAACCAGAAGAACCTCTTCTCAGTGGAGGTTGTCAAGTGGTTGGCCCTAGCAACAATGTCGCACCCACAACCGTACAGCATTGGATGGCTCCACCAAGGAAGCGATCTCCACGTCAGCCAATAGTGTTGAATGTCATACAACATCAAGCCCTTCAAAGATGAGGTATTGTGTGATGTTGCTCCTCTCGAAGTTTGTGATGTTCTTTTGGGACAACCTTATTTATGGAAACGTCATGTTGTATATGAGTCTAGGCCTCGTAGTGTTATTATTACTTTGAAAAGGAAATCGTACAGGATACCCGAGGCAGTCCCACCTAGTGTTATTTCCTTGATCTCTGCTAAGAAATGTAGGAAGGTCATCTCTCAGATGGGGAATTTTGTCTTCTTTTTTATTCACTCCCAGAATAAGAAAAAGATCATAGCCACATCTAGGCTCTTTGCAACCAACCTCTCCACATAGCAGAAGTAAGTAGATAAGGTCGTGAAAGAATACTCAGATATCTTCTCCTCACCTACAGGGGTACCTCTGCACTGCCAGGTCAAGCACCCCATCGATCTGAGCCCCGGTGCACTACTACCAAATGGGCCAATCTATGATCGCTCTTTGTTAGATAATGAGGAGATCAAGTGACAGATTCAAGAACTACTCCACAAGGGGCACATCCACCCCAGCTCATCACCTTGTGGGAGCCCAATCGTGTTGGTACAGAAGAAATATGGAACCTGGTGACTTTGTATTGATTACCGGGCTCTGAATAAAATCACAGTCAGAAACCGGTACCTGATTCCCCAAATTGATGACCTCCTTGATCAACTCATGGGGGACAAATACTTCAGTAAGATTGATCTGAAGTCTGGCTACCACCAGGTCCTGATAGAATAGACAAATGTATGGAAGACCGCCTTCAATTCAAAGGAAGGCCTTTTTGAATGGTTGGTCATGCCCTTTGGTTTCGCAGATGCTCCAACCACCTTCATGAGGATGATGGATGATATCCTGTGACCATTCACCAATACTTTTGTAGTGGTGTATATGGATGACATTCTAATTTACATCAAGACTTGGGCCAAACACTTGCATCATATTCAGTAGGTTTTGCACACCCTGCGGCAGCACAAGCTATACTCCAACTTAGAAAAATTCTCCTTCATCATGGACAGGGTCCATTACCTGGGCTACATCATTGATCAGCATGGCGTACATATAGATCCAACCAAGATCCAAGTCATCCATGACTTGCCAGCCCCAACAACACTCACTGAGCTTCAGAGCTTCTTGGGCCTTGCCAATTTCTACCGCAGGTTCCTGTTGGGTTTCTCCCATATTGCATGGGCCCTCAGCCAAATAAACAGGGGTGGTGGTAAGGAGAAATTTGTGTGGGGCTCATCCCAACAACAAGAATTCGATGATTTGAAGAAGCGATTGTGCTCAGCCCCAGTACTTTCACTACCAGACCTGCAACATCCTTTTGAGATCGAGACAAATGCTTCAGACTATGCTGTGGCGTCGTTCTCACTCAGCACGGCCACCCCATGGCCTATCATAGTGAGACACTGTTAGATATTGTCTGTAAGTACCCTACTTACGATAAAGAAATGCACTCCATTATGCAAACATGCCGCCAGTGGAGACATTACATTCTTGGGAAGGAGACAGTCATCCACACTGATCATAAGCCATTGTAGTTCATGCAGACACAGGGAAAATTGCAGAATGACCGCCATCAAAAGTGGTCCACATACTTGCAGAAATTCCACCTCAACATCAAGTATAAAACATAAATCACCAATCATGTCATTGGTTGCCTCAGTAGACTGCCAGTTGCATCACTCACCACGGTGCTAGAATCTTACGGCCATGAGACATCTGGATGGCCCCAACTCTATGAGACAGACCCTGACTTCACCACCACCTACCAAATGTTAGGTGCAAATGCAGTTGTCAATAATTTCCATCTTCAGGATGGGTTGTTGTGTTGTCTGGGCCATATCTGTGTTCCATCAAGTGAGCGAGCGAAACTGATCTAGGAATCCCACTACAGTCAGGTTGCAGGACACTTCGCATTGAAAAGAAAGTGGTGATGCTACAGAAACATTTCTATTGGTCGAGACTTCGACAGGAGGTCAGCAAGTATATCAGGTCCTACACTGCCTGCGCTATTTCCAAAATTACCACTAAGAAACATGGCCTGTATAACCCTCTTCCTACTCCCGACAAGCCATGGGAATACATCTCAATGGACTACATGTTGGGCCTCCCATCCACCAAGCGGGGAAATGACTGTGTTTTTGTGGTTTTTTATCTCTTTTCTAAGATGGCGATTCTAATTGCCTAGAAGAACAGCATCACAGCAGAGGCCACTGCCAAGCTCTTCTTTGAACGAGTCTGAGTACATTTTGGAATCCCACAAACCATTGTCTCAAATCAGGATAGTTGATTTCTCATCACATTCTGGTTGAGCCTCTGGTCATTGCTGGACACCAAGCTCACCAAATCCATGACCTTCCACCCCCAGATAGATGGCCAAACCGAGGTTGTAAATAGAATGATTGTGCATATCCTTCGCATGTATAATTCAAAGCAACCTCGCACATGGGATGAGAGCCTTCCCTATGTCCATCATAGATACAACTGAGCCCTGCATAGCTCAACTGGCCACAACCCCTTTCAAGTGGGGTTGGGATTCCAGCCATTGCAACCCATAGATGTTGCACTTCCCCTTGCATTCACCTTGAACAACTCATCTCCTGCTACAACTGAAGCTGAAAAAGCCACCTGGTTCATTGAGTGGATCCAACACATCTTCCAATAGGTTCAGGATATCCTATATAAGTCCAATGACAAGTACAAGCAGTGCCATGATCAACATCGGGTGCCGCATAAGTTTTAGGTGGGCGACAAAGTTTGGTTGCACTTGTAGAAATAATTCCTTACATGACCCCATCGGAAGCTTCACCCACTCCATTATGGGTCGTACACTATCACCAAGGCCATGGGGGATAGTTCTTTTGAGCTCAACATTCCTCCTTTCCTTGGTCTTCACCCAGTGTTCAATGTGGATCTCCTTCGCCCTTATTTCCCACCATTATTGGACACCTCAAAAGTAGCAGAACAACTGACACCAACAGAGCTCAACCCTGAATACCTACAATAGGCATCCAATGATCATATTGTGGATATATAGATCAAGGGCACTCGACAACAAAGGATCCAGCTTTATCAAGTCATTAAAGCATGGCAGCTCCTGTACCAAGGCAAGTAGTTCACCTAGGGCCAAATTCAGCAGAAATTTTCTCATGTGATGCGGGACCTCAATGCAATGGATACCATTGCTTCCTAAGGAGGGAGGATTTATCTAGATGTATATCGGTGGACACCCACCTTTTCCAACTAGCTCAAAACAGTTTTATGACAATTTGGCAATTTACTATTTTTAGCAGTTTTAACTTCCGGGGCCATTTTGAGGGTCTAAATGAATTTTTTTGGGGATAAAGATTTTCATTAATAACCAAAGGCACGATTGAGCCCTAAAAATGAATCTCCTCGACGATACCTTTCCAACGGGCTATCACACGCCTAAAATGGAGATCGTATGAAAAAGTTACGACCCCGAGAAGTTGATGTACTAACTTACCCAAATGGGGCCCACATGACTTTTGGCGCTTCATCTCCTAGGGTTAGGTTTTTGGATGTCTAGGGTTTTTGGCATTCTTGATTATTGTAAAAAGGCCTTCAGAGCCACATTGTAACCTTCTTCTTGCAAATGCATGTTGTCATCACATCTCTTCTCAGAGATAAGCCACCACCATTCCAGCAAGCTTGTTTCTACTGCATTTTACAGTTTCATCTTATTTCGTTATTGAATAGAAAACCAGTTTTACTATATCTCTGTTATTTTGTGTTGAGAACCTGTTAATAATCTGTATTCATTTCGTTCTGCTGATAAAATCTGGATCAGTGGTATCAGAGCGGTTTGCTCCTTGTTGTCTTAATGCATGTCCCCAACGAGGTCGGAGTACAAAGAGTTGGGTCTCAAGCTTGTTTCTCTTGAGGAAAGAATCTCTTGCATGCCCAAGTGACCTCCCATGGAAGGAGAAAATAAAGATGATGGGATAGGAGATCCTTTGAAACTGTTGAATGAGGAATCCCTCATGCAACAGAGGAACAAGATGATGGATAGTTTCGCGCAACTCCTTTGGCGGCTACCAACAGGTGACACATCTTCTTCGAACGGAGGCGTCACCCCCTTCAAGGTACAAATAAACTTCGATATCCCTATAATTGAAGGTTAGATAGATGCAGAAGATGTAGACAAGTGGTTGAATCTACTAGAAGGTTATTTTTCTATCCATAACTTTTCGAATAAAGAAAATATTACTTTTTCTCTCCTCAAAGACGTTCCCCATGTCAAAGATTGGTGGGAAACTTTCTGTGAGAAAAAGGAAACAGAGGAAACCTCATTATTTTCTATCACGACCACCTGGGAATCCTTCAGGGATGCTATTAAGGAAAAATACTACCCTGTCAGAAGTTATGACGACCTATATACCAAATGGACCACACTACAACAAGAAAGAGACCAAGCAGTGCCAGATTTCACAAATATCTTCCATACCTTGTGCACCAAGTTGGGTATCAAAGATTCAGAGCGACATCTGGTGCTCAAGTATCGCGGTTCTCTGCAATGATATATCTATACCAAAATGGAATTTCTGGACATCTCATCCTTGGGTGCAGCCTACCGATATGCCGTCAAAATTGAGCAGAAGCTCAAACAAAAGACGTGGCAATTTGGGCCTGGGAGCCCCTCACAACAAAAGCCAGGAAAGGGCGGCCCCAACCCATCAAACAAAGGACATAGAAAAGATGGACAGTATCAGGACAACCAGTCCAAGCCGCAAGCAAATAAGGACACCAGAAAGACAAAGAAAGATACCGAGAAGTGGTGCGACTTCCATAAGAGCCCTTGGCATAACACTGCTGACTGTCGCTCAAAGAAGTTGTTGTTGGATGAAGTGAAAGCCTCTGAATCAAATGAAAATTATGACTCTAAGCCAGAACCAGAAAGGGGAAGACGAATCTTTGACGTGGAACCCAATGCCATCGTTGCTACCACCAAGCTCCAGCCTCGTGAACCAGATGAGCCAAAAGAAGGAGAGTGCCTCTTCCATTCATAGATGTGGGTAAAAGGCACCCCACTGCACTTCATCGTTGATAGCAATAGTCGGAAGAACCTCATCTCAGTAGAGGTCGTCAAGCGGTTGGCCCTACCAACAATGTCGCACCCACAATCGTACACCATTAGATGGGTTCGCCAAGGAAGCGATCTCCACATCAGCCAAGAGTGTTGATTGTCATACGACATCAAGCCCTTCAAAGACGAGGTATTGCGTGATGTTTCTCCTCTTGAAGTTTGTGATGTTCTTTTGGGACAAAATTATTTATGGAAATGTCATGTTGTATATGAGTGTAGGCCTCATAGTGTTATTATTACTTTGAACAGGAAATTGTACATGATACCCGAGGCAGTCCCACCTAGTCCTATTTCCTTGATCTCTGCTAAGAAATGTAGGAAGGTCATCTCTCAGACGAGGAAGTTTGCCTTCTTCATGATTCGCTCTCAGACTAAGTGAAAGATCACAGTCACATCTAGGGTCTCTACGACCGACCTCTCCACAAAGCAGAAGCAAGTAGATAATGTCGTGGAAGAAAACTCGGATATCTTCTCCTCACCTACAGGGGTACCTCTGCACTACCAGGTCAAGCACCCCATCGATCTGACCCCTGGCGCACCGCTGCCCAATGGGCCAATCTATCATCGCTCTTTGTTAGCGAATGAGGAGATCAAGTGACAGATTCAAGAATTGCTCCACAAGGGGCACATCCGCCCCATCTCATCACCTTGCGGGAGCCCAATCGTGCTGGTACAGAAGAAAGATGGAACCTGGCAACTCTTTATTGATTACCGAGCTCTGAATAAAATCACAGTCAAAAAATGGTACCCGATTCCCCGAATCGATGACCTCCTTGATCAACTCACGGAGGCCAAATACTTCAGTAAGATTGATCTAAATTCTGGCTACCACCAGGTCCCGATAGAACAAACAAATGTATGGAAGACCACCTTCAAGTCAAAGGAAGGCCTTTTTGAATGTTTGGTCATGCCCTTTGGTTTGACAAATGCTCTAACCACTTTCATGAGGATGATGGACGATATCCTGCGACCATTCACCAATACTTTTGTAGTGGTGTATCTGGATGACATTCTAATTTACAGCAAGACTTGGGACGAACACTTGCAGCATATTCAGCAGGTTCTGCACACCCTGCGGCAACACAAGCTATACTCCAACTTGTAAAAATGATCCTTCGGCATGGACATGGTCCATTACCTGGGCTACATCATTGATCAGCATGGCATACATGTGGATCCAGCCAAGATCCAAGTCATCCGTGACTTTCCAGCCCCAACAACACTCACTGAGCTTTGGAGCTTCTTGGGCCTTGCCAATTTCTACCGCAGGTTCGTGTTGGGTTTCTCCCATATTGCATGGGACCTCAGCCAAATAAACAAGGGTGGTGGTAAGGAAAAATTTGCATGGGTTCGGTCCCAACAACAACCATTCAATGATTTGAAGCAACGCTTGTGCTCAACCCGAATACTTTCACTACCAGACCTACATCATCCTTTTGAGATCGAGATAGATGCTTCAGACTATGCTGTGGGCATCGTTCTCACTCAGCACGACCACCCCATGGCCTATCATAGTGAGACACTGTCAGATACTGTCTGTAAGTACCCTACTTACGACAAAGAAATGTACTCCATTGTGCAATTATACCGCCAGTGGAGACATTACATTCTTGGGAAGGAGACAGTCATCCACACTGATCATAAGCCACTGCAGTTCATGTAGACACAGGGAAAATTGGAGAATGACCGCCATCAAAAGTGGTCCACATACTTGCAGCAATTCCACCTCGACATCAAGTATAAAACAGGAAGCACCAATCACGTCATTGATGCTTAAAGGAATTAGTCATTCTTTTTCTCAGGGGAAGAAAGGAGGGAAGAGAGAACTTGTTTGGGGAATTAGTCGTTCATTTTTCTCAGGGGAAGAAAGGGGCCAGACCATATGAGAAGGATGACTATTAACTTATCTATAGAGAAAATATTGGATGTTTTTTTTTATTGTAACCAGAGTTTCATTATCAAAGAGGTGGGTTTCCAGGCCTGTGAGCAATCCCTCCAGGTGAGAGATTTACTATCGAAGAGGCATGTTGTCAGGCACGTGAGTATTCTTTCCAGGTGAGAGTTTTTCTCGGAATTGTTCCTTGGTGTGTTGGGCATTAGTTGCATGGATATGATACTTCTTGTCCGACATGTTGTTGGAACCCTGGAAGGGAAGTGGGGCAGTCGAGGGATTGTTGAGCAGAGAATGGGCACACTTCCTTGGGTGTAATAGGTGTGTGGGGAATGAGAGACTGTAGACCAATTGAAACATCAAGCACTTTGGACTAAAAAATTGTGTTTATTATCAGACCTTATCTTGGAATTAGGAACCCTTTTTCCCTAGTGGAGTAAAGCTCCAACTTGGGGTGACATGTTGTTGAAAGTATATGGGCAATAGAGTCTATGGCTAGGAGGAACGTATGAGTTCTACACGTAGTTGGTGAATTTTCATAAAAGATAAGTGTCTTTATGTGATTGTATCATTTACTATTTTCTTAATTATCTTTGTTTGATATGGGTTTAATTCTTGTATGTTGTTGCATATAACTAATTGTTGTTATTATGTATTATATTGCTTGCACATATATCTGTAGTGTTGATAGTCAATATTTGTAGTTGTGCATGAGTATGCCAATTGTTGTTAGGTTTCGTGTTATGTTAACCTTGTGATATTGGTTATGAGTCTCCAAGATAAGGTTATAATGGCCATGCGCGTAGGGAAATACTCTATGTGCACTAGAGGTTGGATTTACTTATGCGCACATGGAAGCAGTTTGCATGCACAAGGAGATCAAATTTGGTGTATGACACCAGAATGGTTGTGCATGAAACAATAAGCACATGTCTAGTATGGAATATGCGTGCAATGAAGTTATGTGTTCAATATGCTTGGGTGCGCAGTTGCATTGTGTTATTTCCATTGTTTTAAGTAGTGTAAAAAGAGGAAAGTTTGTGTGTTGTGACTCAGATTGGGGTTGAGTGCATTACTTCAAGTAGTACTGTGCAGACTTATGTTATAGAGTAAAATATGCACACTGTATTTTGGAGTAGCATCGTTTAGTAGTAATTTGGTTAATGTTATAGTATGGTATCAAAATTAGTTTGGTAACAGAGATGTTACAAATTGGTATTAGATCATATTGGTAACGGGGTATGCTACATTGTGGTATCAAAGCCACGATTTCAACACCGAGCCTACATGGGCTGAGTTTCTATTTAAGGAAAAATTTGGACTGACAAGTGGTCGAATTTGGAATTATAGCGTGACCATGGTGTGCCTAAGATAAGAATGTGTAAGTGTGTGCACTAAATTCTGGACATTGTGGGGTGAGGCACTGGAACTGCGCAAGAAAACAATGAGGTGTGGGTATGCGCACTAAAAATTGGGGTTGTGCAGAAAAAAATTGTGGTGCATGTGTGATACCAATACACGGTATTGTATATGTCAAATATTGACATCATGCATTGATACATGATAAATGCAAATGCCTGCACAAGCTTCATAAGAAAGGATTCTGACAAAATGGTGCATATTTTTCATGAAGTTGTTGCATGAATTTGTCTAACAAATATTCTTTCCTGCACATTTTTTCAGAATTAACAACAATTAGAGAAAGACATAATCAACACATAAAGTCATAAAATCATGGAAGATGCGTAGAGAGATTTTATCCATGATGATGAATTTGGATATTTGTATGTTGGTTTGAACTTTGGGTGTTGATGGTACATAATCCAAGGAGGAGCACATTAACTTGGTAGAAACCATTAAGGGATAGAAAAAATATGTCCAATTCTATAAGGATGATAATGAAAGCCTTATGAAAGCCAAGGAGAAACAACATGACTTCAATGTCAAGTTGATGTAAATCTTGGACATAATAGAAAATAAAATGGATAAGGAGACCGAGATAAGTAGGTCAAGAAGTCGCAGGTCTCATGATGAGAAGAGAAGAGAAACAAGAGGTGTTGGTAGGAATCATCCTCACTCACCAATGCATTCATTTAGGAAATCATGCAGTATCTCAAGTCCATCTCCTATCAGAAAGCACAGGAGAAGGATTGAGGTGGACGAGCTATAGGGAGAAATGAATAAGATCAAACCTCCTACCTTAGATAGTGAGCAGAAGAAGGATGATGATGCAGAGACTTGGATGTTGGGTATGAGGAAGTACTTCCAACTGCATAATTATTTTGCACAGGTGGAAGGGATAATTTCCATCTATTAGCTAAAAGGAAAAGTATCAATGTGGTGGGATCAGTTCATGAAAGTGCAACACATTGATGAGAAGAAGGTTACTTGGAGGGAGTTCAAGAAGTATTTTCAAAATAAATACTTAACCAAGAGGTACTATGACCAAAAAACGAAGGAGTTCTTTGAACTCAAGCTTGGGAATATGAAAATAGATGAGTATTAAAGAAGATATTTAGAGTTGCTGAAATATGTCACATTCATCAAGGATAAGCAAGTTAAAATTTAGAGGTGCTTGAGTGGGATGCCATCATTTATCAGTGAAAATATACAATATGATGACCCAGAGACATTGGAGGAATCTATAAGGCATGCTGAGCGTATTTATGATAAGAAAATGGGAATACCAACTTTCCAAAAGTCTTGGGAAGACAAGATGAAAAGCAAGGTGGAACAGAGGAAGAAGGGGGATAAGCCACCATTTTTCATGAATACTGCACAAGGAAAACCAACTCCCAATGAGCCCAGAATGATGGAGACAGTGGGGCAAAAAAAAAGGCAACAATCTATTCAATGTTGGGGTTGTGGCGGAGATCATATGCACAAACATTTCCCTCAAAGAGGTGAAAAAGTGAGGATTGCGCACAATGTTCAACAAGATACGACAGTTGAATACATGGGTAGAAATGTACCAAGGATTTACAAAGCCTTGGATAACAAGCAAGTTGAGTTTCAATGACACATGATTGAAGTGGAAGGTAAGATTAATGACCAACCCATTTCTATTTTAATTGTTTTAGGAGCTAGTCATAGTTATCTATATCCTAAGATGGTGGAAAGATTCCAATTGTCGAGAAGCAATCTTGGAAAACCTTGGTTGGTGCAGTTAGCTACAAGAGAAAAAAGGAAAATTAATGAGATGGTTAAGGCATTTCCAATGGAAATGAATGGACTGCACACAAATGTTGATTTGAATATCATACCTTTGGGCTCGTATGATTGCCTCATTTGTATGGATTGGTTGGATCAAAGTCATGTTGTTCTAGACTGTTACAATAAGGAATTTACTTGCTTGGATGCATAAGGAAACTTAAGAGAATTTCAAGGCATTCCAAGAATTGTAACTATTAGAGAAGCTTCAGCCTTGCAATTGTAACTATAAGAGAAGCTTCAACCTTGCAATTGTAACTATCAAAGAAGCTTCAACCTTGCTACAAGAAAGGATTCCAAGTATTTGCAGTGCACATGGAGGAGGAACCTAAGGACAAATTAAATATTGAAGACTATGTAGTACTGAAAGAGTTTGAGGATGTATTTAAAGAGATGTCGGGATTGACAACAAAACTAGATATTGATTTCTCTATTAACCTGATGTCAGGAGCAACACCTGTATCCAAGACGCCTTATAGGATGAGTACGCCGGAGCTGAAGGAATTGCATATGAAACTTGAATATATTATGAAGAAGGGGTATATATGCCCATGTGTGTCACCTTGGGGTGCCTCAATATTGTTTTTGAAGAAGAAGGATCGTAAGTTGAGACTTTGTATTGACTTCAGGGAGTTGAACAAAGTAGCAGTAAATAACAAATATCCTTTTCCAAGGATAGATGACCTTTTTGATCAACTGAGGGGAACACAGATATTTTCAAAGATTGATCAAATATATGGTTATCACCAAGTGAGAATTAAGGAAGAATACATCAACACAACTTCTTTCATAATGAGGTACATACATTATGAGTTCACAATGGTGCCTTTCAGGTTGTCAAATGCACTAATTGTCTTCATGTGTTTGATGAATGGAGTTTTCAAAAATTACTTAGATAATTTTTTCATTGTATTTCTGGATGACATACTTATTTACTCAAAGTATGAAGAAGAGAATGTGAAACACTTGATAAAGGTGTTGCAAGTTTTGAGAGAGCATCAACTATATGCAAATTTGAACAAGTTCTCATTTTACCTGCAACATATTCATTTTTTGGGTCATATCATTTCCAAGGAAGGGATAGTCATTGATCCAGAAAAGATGAAATCCATTGTGGCATAGAGGTGCGGTCCTTTATGGGACTTGTCAGTTATAATTTTTTTTTATTAAACGCTTCTCAAATATTGCACATCAAATTACATCCCTGCAAAAGAAAGGTGTGCGATTTGAATGGAATTTGGATTGTGCAAGAAGTTTTCAGCACTTGAAAAGTTTGTTGACAAGTATGCCAATTTTGAGAATTGTTGATTCAGATGAAGACTTTGTTGTGTGCATAGATTCATGCAAGGAAGGGCTCAATGGAGTCCTGATTCAGAATGGACATGGCATGTGCTATGAATGAATAAAGTTAAAAGATCATGAAAGACTCTATGATACTCATGACTTAGAATTGGCATCCATAGTGCATGCCTTGAAGATGTGGCAACACTATCTCATGGGCAAAATATTTGAGCTGAGAACATACCATAGTGGTATAAAGTATATGTTTGGACAACCAAGTTTAAATTCCAGACAAAGAAGGTGCTTAGAATTCCTCAGGGAGTATGACTTTGAAATAAAGCATATTAGAGGAAAAGAGAAAAAGGTGGCTGACGCACTCAGTAGGAGGGTGCACGAGATGCATGATACAACCATTAGCATGTACAAATCATATTTTTGTGACATAATTTTAGACATTTCCAAATCAGATCAGCGCTATGAAGACATAAAGGAAACTTTACAACAATGAATGTCGCAGTAGAATTTTGAAGGTTATGAGCTAAAAGAGGATGGAATCCTTGTGTATAGACACATAGTCTATGTTTCAAATGATCAAGAGTTGAAAAGTATAATATTGTCAAAGATGCATAAGGTTCCTTATGAAGGAAACCTAGGCTACCAAAAGATAATTGGCACAGTCAAAAAACAATACTATTGGCCAGGCATGAAAAAGGAGGTTGCTGATTTTATTGCTAGATGCCTTGAATGTCAAAAGATCAAGGCTGAGCACATACATCGAGCTGGTTTGATACAACATTTTCCCATTCCTGAGTGGAAGTGGAAAGTTATGACCATGGATTTCATTACTAATCTACCTAGGACTACTAAGCAACATGATTCTATTATGGTAGTGGTGGACAAGCTTACTAAATTTTCCCATTTTATTCTAGTGAAGTCAACGCATAAGACATCCAACATTTCTGAAATATACATGCGAGAAATTTCTAAGTTTCATGGTGTACTTAAGACAATTGTGTTTGACAGAGATTCCAAACTCACCTCAAAATTTTTTAAAGGGATATTCAAAGGATTTGGAACAAATCTGAACTTTAGCACAACATATCCCCCTGAGACAGATGGACAAACAGAGAGGGTAAATCGGGTGATTGAAGACATGTTGAGGATGTACGTCATGGATAAACCATCAAAATGGGAAGAATACCTTCACTTGGTATATTTTTATTACAAAAATGGGTATCAAGAATATTTAAAGATGATCCCATTTCAGGTACTTTATGGTAGAAAGTGAAACATGCCAATGAGTTGGGACAACCCAACAGACCGTGTAGTGGTTGGGTCAAATATGCTCAAAAAAATGGAGGAGAAGATGGTGAAGATAAGGAATAGTTTAAAAGATACCCAAGATAGGCAGAAAAGATGTGTAGATAAAGGTATAACCCACAGAGATTTTAAAGTGGGTGACCATGTGTTCTTAAAAGTGAAAGCCATACATAGTTCCCTGAAGTTGGGAAATTGTTCTAAGTTGGTATCATGCTACCATGGGCCATTTGAAATCCTAGAAATGATTGGTCCTGTCACATATATGCTTGCATTTCCTGCATCCTTGTGTATTTATAATGTTTTCCATGTATCATTTCTTAAAAATTATGTACCTGATGCTAATGATATTATTGATTGGAATGTATTTCAGGTGGAGCTAGAAGGCAATTTTCGAGTGAGACTGGTTTGCATATCGGATCAGAAAATCAAACATCTCTGGAATCGATCCATGGAGTTGGTAAAGGTGTAATAGACCTGGTATGGTCCCGAGGATGCAACTTGGGAGCACAATGATTCTATGCAGGTAGAGTATCCACATATTTTTGAAGATTTTTGAAATTTTGTATGTACATGTGTATATAATGCACTGAGTACAATGCATAAATATGGGGGAGGGGAATGTAATGTCCCTAATCTGAAGCCCTTTGTAATTGAACATATAGGGTGGTGAGCCATTGACACCAATTATCAATTTTTCACGCACCTGAGTAGTACACAAGAATTGTTATTAAAGAAAGGGTGCCCACATTTCATAGTGACACACACAACTGGGTAAGTGCACATGGTTGCACATCAAAGGAATGGTGCACACATTTCATAGTGATGTGCACACTTGAGTAAGTTCATGGGGATTACCTGGAAGTGTGCATCGAACTGAGTTATATATATATATATATGCATGCATGTGTGTATGTATGTATATGTATTTGAGGCCGGAGAGCTTGTACATTTATGAGGTTGGTGAGCCAGGATGCAAATAGGCCAGTGTGCCTATCCATGTAAAATTAATCACACTCAAGTTATTAATATTTGCACATCGCTACATGAAAACATATAAGATGAAAAGAAATGGGGGGATAACTCTACCGAAAAAGGGAAAAGGGAGCAGGGGGCTTAAGTCCTAGGGAATATTTTATTAATATTTACGAAAAAGTGTAGTTTATGGATATTTATTTATCCTAAGTTCCCAGGGACGGGAAGGAGTTACCAAGGAGATAAATCTAGTTCTAAAGGTGACAAGTTTCTAGTTTAAGGCATGCAATATATATTGTTGGCCTTAGTGTATTTTGAGGGAAGAGAGAACTCATTCGAGGAATTGGTCATTCATTTTTCTCAGGGGAAGAAAGGGGTTGGACCATCTGAGAAGGACGGCTATTACCTTATCTACAAAGAAAATTGTGTAAGTGTTTTATGTATTCTAACCAGAGTTTCATTGTCGAAGAGGCGGGTTTTCAGGCCCATGAGCAATCTATCCAGGTGAGAGATTTGTTGTCGAAGAGGCGGTTTGTCAAGCTCGTGAGAATTCTCTCTAGGTGAGAGTTTGCTAGGAATTTTTCCTTGGTGCGTTGGGAACTAATTGCAGGGCTTTGAGACTTCCTGCTTGACATGTTGTTGGAACCCTAGAAGGGAAATGGGGCAGCCAAGGGACTGTTGAGCAGAGAAGTGGAACACTTCCTTGGGTGTAACAAGACCATGGGGAATGAGAGATTGTATACTAGTTGCAACATCATGCACTTTGGACTGAACAATTATGTTGATTATCAGACCTTAGCTTGGCATTAGGAACCCTTTTTCCCTGGTGGATTTAAGCCCCATCTTGGGGGTGACCTGTTGTTGAAAGTATATGAGCAACATAGTCTATGGTTGGCAGGAACGTCTGTGTTCTATGTGCAGTTGATGAATTTTCATAAACTATAAGTGTCTTTATGTGCTTTTCTCATTTACTGTGTGCCTAATTATATGTGTTTGTTATGTGTTTAATTATTCTATGTTGTTGCATATAAGTAATTGTTGTTATTCTGTATTATGCTGCTTGCACATGTATGTGTAGTGTTGATAGTCAATATTTGTAGTTGTGCATGAGTATGACAAATGTTGTTAGTTTTACTATTATGTTATCCTTACGATATTCGTTATGAGTCTCCAAGATGAGGTTAGAATCATTGTGCATGCAGGGAAATACTTTGTGTGCACTAGAGGATGGATTTAGTTGTGCACACAGGGAAGCAATTTGTGCACATGAGGAGAACAGATTTGGCATATGATGCCAGAATGGTTGCACGTGTAGTAGTAAGCACATTTTTAGTATGGAATACGTGCGCAATAAATTTGTGTGCTCAGTATGGTTTAGAGTGAATTTTCTTAATTAGACTATTTTAAGTTGTGTAAAAAGAGGAAAGTTTGTGTGGCATGACTAAGATTGGAGATGAGCATGTTACTTCAAGTAGTACTGTGAAAAATTCTATTATAGAGCAGAATGTATGCATTTGATTTTGGAGTAGCATTGTTCAGTAGTAAGTGAGTAATGTTACAATATGGTATCATAAGTAGTTTGGTAATGGGGACGTTACAAATTGGTATCATAGAAGATTTGTAATGGGGTATGTTACATGCCAACTCAACAAAGCCTGTGGGTACCAACCTACAACTACAATGTTTGCAGGAACCAACCTATAGGAGACACCAATCTCCTCAACTGAGAACCAACTCAACAATTCTTTTAGGAACCAACCTACAGATGCAATATTTGCAAGCACTAACCTGCGGAAGAAACCAATCTCCTTGGAGCACCAAGATGTCAACAATACCAGATCATTTATTTCTTTCAATCCTTCACCTATACAATATTGTTGTTCTATCACAACTGTCACAATAATTTCCACCAGTTCACAATCTGCATAACTTTAGAACTTCCTTGGACCTTGCACCTCCTAGCCTCCGATATGGAACCATGCATTCAGAACCGCATTACCGATCCATCGGGCCCATAGGGGTATCGACCCACCAAGCCCCCGATATTTCAACAATGCACAACTCCTTCAATCCTATGATATCTGATATGTCGGTATACATGTGGTCTCCACATGGACTATTGTATGCATGTGCTAGGAAACGTGGCTATTTTCCTTGTGCTAACATGACAGGTGTTGTGGCTTCTACATGGCTCTGTTGATGTGGCATCCAAGTTGGCCCTCCGTGTATCCATCCATTGGTCCCTCCGAACATTCACTATGCTTACACTCTTATTTCTCCTGATGTCTCGATATTAGATATGGTGGACCCCACTACCATGGTATCGACCTGTCATCCCAATGGGACCCCTACCTATTGGTCCCACAAAATTCATCCCTTCAACCATTCATCCAATATCTGATATACTGGTGTGACATAGTTCCTGACTTGATCTCCATGTGGGTTACTACATGTACTGATTGATGTGGCACTATATGAGGTTTGACACATGGAACTGTATGTGGCTACTTTTGTGGTGCTGATGTGGCCATAGAATTTATCCCATGGGGGTATCTTCCACTGGCCCATCGAGTCTTCAATGCTATAGGATGTTCAATCTCCTGATATCGGCCTATCAGGCCCCCAAAAATTTAACACCGTGCTCTTCATGCAATATCTAATATGTTATGGTCCAGATCTTTTGATCTTGGCCATTTATCTTCGATGATCAATGGTTAGGATTTAACCAATTCTGGGTCCATGGTTCTCCACAATAAAATTTAACTTTTCATGCAAGGTTTTGTGACTTTACCATTTTCATTCAAATAATGTAATACTACTTTTTCATTATAAACTCTTTGGACTCAGTTTTCCCAATGAATGTGGGATATATCGTTTTGCAGAAATATTCCGTTGCACCCTCAAAATTCAACCTCGGTTCCCTTACCGGGATTATTTTTATTTGGGACTTCCTCTCCGCCATCAATTCTCACAATCTGTAATCATTCAACAAATGAAAACAATTTTCACCTCCATCATGTTCCTCAGATCTCGTTTCTCTATTTCGGGGTCATCTCATTCAACGTCCAATTGTCATTTCTCATCATTGCTATGTAGCTCAAATTTTCTTAGGTTGACTATTCACTGTTGTCTTGCCTTTGGTGCATGCTTAACACTTTCATTCTTAGTTATTTTATTGTTACTTAGAATTTCATTCACACAGAAACGTTTTATTCTTCCTTTGGTTCAATTTGAAGCTTCCTTTGTCTGGTTTGATTCTCTTTGGGTTTAGTAATATTCCCCTACCTGTGACATCAATGAAAACACAATTTCAACAATCTCCCCCCTTTTTCATTGATGGCAACACAATATGAAACTCCTCTACTCTATGTAACCATAGATCTCATGATTTTGTTCTCATCTAAGTATATTGGTTCCTACAATTCTCCCCGTGTCTCTTTTCTATCTCCCTTTTGACATCAATGGAAAAGGGATTTTTTCCCCCTTTCACTGTACTCTTCATTTTTTTTCTCTACAACCAACAACGTTCTCTTTCTCTTTAGCTCCCCCTAAGATCGTGTTTCTCTTATAGTGCTTCAGTGATTGGATGGCATAGACACCACCCCTAATTTATGTCTGAGATACTCAAATGATTCTCTAGGAAGAGGTTTTGTAAATATATCAACAACATGTTCCTTTGTGCCAATGTATTCTAGATTGATATTTTGTTATGTGACTTGCTCTCTTAAGAAGTGATATTTGATTGGAATGTGTTTTTTCTTTGAGTGCATGAATGGATTCTTTGAAATATTTATTGCATTGGTATTGCCACATATAATTGAAATGGGATGATCATACTCTACATTAATGTCCTGCAACATTTTTTTCATCTAGAGAACTTGTGTGCAACATGTTGTTGTTGCAATGTATTTTGGTTCTACTATGGATAAAGAGATTGAGGATTTCTTTTTGTTGAACCAAGATACTAGATTGCTTCCCAAAAAGAATGCTCCACCAATGGTGCTTTTTTTTTCATCCACGCTACATACGCAATATGCATCCATGTAAGATGTTAGAGAAAAGTCTTTTCTTGTGGGATACCATAAACCAAAATCCAATGTCTCTTTCAAATATATGAATATTATTTTCACTGCCTGGACATGTGTTTACTTTGGTGTATCTTGAAACCTTCCAACCAGCCCTATTTCCTGCATAATATATGGTCTTGAAGTTGTCACATACAAAAGGCTACCTATCATTGATCTATACAAAGTTTGATTTGCTTCCTTTGATTCATCTTATTTACTCATGTTGCGACCAATGACCATGGGTGTGTTGACAGATTTACAATCTTCCATTTCAAACTTCTTCAACATCTCTTTGATGTATTTGGTCTGAGAAATGAATATGTCTTTACTAGTTTGAGTAATCTACAGCCCTAGGAAGAATGCCAGTTCTCCAAGGATGAACATCTCAAATTCTTTTTGCATTTCTTCAGCAAAGTTTTGTCTCATTTGATCATCATTACTTCCAAAAATGATATCATTCACATATACCACAATAATTAACATATCTTCGTTGCTTATCTTTATGTAAAGATTGTTGTTTGTTGTTCCTCTTTTGAAGCCTTGTTGTTGTAAGTCATTATCAAGTCTTGAATACCATGCTCTAGGAGCTTGCTTTAATCCATAAAGTGATTTATTCAATGTACAAAAACAGTTTCCATTTTATGATAATAAGAAATATTCAGTCTATTCAATGTACACTTCTTCCTATAAATATCCATTCATGAAGGCTGACTTGACATCCATCTGATATACTTTGAAATTCTTAAATATTTCAAATGCCAAAAACATTCTAATGGATTCTAATATTGCAACAAGAGAAAATGTTTCTTCAAATTCAATCCCTTCTACTTGAGCATACCCTTTACAAATTAATATTTCTTTATTTCCCACTACTTTTCCATCTTCGTTTAACTTATTTCTGAATACCCATTTTGTAGCAATCACATTTTTATTTTTAGGTCTTGGGACAATATACCATGTTTGATTTTTCTAAATCTGATTTATTTCTTATTCCATGGCACTAACCCAATGTTGATCAACATTGGCTTCTACAAAACATTTAGGCTCTATTTTGGACAACGAAGAGAGATTTACTTGTTTAGAATTGCTTGCTAGTTTTCTCCTAGTCCAAGTCCTAGCATTTTTATCACCAAGAATTAAGTTTCTTGGATGATTTTTCTGCAAAACACTTGATGGTGTTTGTGTATCTTGGCGTTCTGTTTCTTCTTCTTCTTCTTCATATTCTTTTTCTTATTCTTCTTCACTATAATTTATTTCTTCTACTTCCAGTTGGTTCTTGTGTGGTCTTTCATCATCTATTCTGACATTTATGCTTTCAACAATCTTTTGCAGTCTCTTGTTGTAACATCTATAGGATTTTATTCTTGATGAATAACCAAGAAAAATTCCTTCATCTTCTCTTCAGTCAAACTTGCCTAGATCCTCATCATCTCGTTTGATGTAGCACTTGCTTTCAAATAATCTGAAGTTTTTGAAAAATGTTGCTCGACCTTTCCATAGTTCATAGGTCGTCTTGTCACTATTGACTCTGATTTTCCATTTGTTTAGAATGTATACAACAATATATAATGCTCCAAAAACTGTCTGATAAACTGGATTCATTCAACATTGTTCTAACAATCTCTTGTATGTGTTTGTTCTTCCTTTCAACCACTCCATTTTTTTGAGGAGTTATTGCAGCTGAATATTGTATTTGTATTTCATGAGCTTCACAAAATTCTTCAAATTCATTGGTTGTAAATTCACCTCCATTATTTGACCTTAAACATTTGTTTTTTAGATCAGTCTCATTCACAACTAAAGCCTCGAATGATTAAAATTCTTCAAATGCCTCATATTTATTTTAAGAAAGGTAACCCAAGTCATTCTTGTATAATCATCAATAAGAAACATAAAATATCTTTCTCCTTGAAATCTTTTTGTTCTATTTGGTCCACAAAGATCTATATGCACAAGTTCCAATGGCTTGGATGTTGCATATTCTTTTGTCTTGAATCTCTCCCTAGATTTTTTTCCATGCTCACACTACTTCCAAACAATGCTTGAGGGTTTTGTGATCTTTGGCATATCTCTTACTTCTTGTTTGATACTAATTTTTACCAAGTTGGAAAAGATCATATGACCCATTCTTCTATGCCACAACCAACTTTCATATATCTACCCCTTGAATACTTTTTCTCCATTAATTTCATCAAGAATGTATACATTGTTTGGGGTTTTGATTTCTTTTGCAACAAGCTTCCCTAAGTTTTCTTTTTTGATCTTACATTCTTGAGAGTCAAAAGTAAGAGTGTGTCCTTGGTCACACATATGGCTCACACTAGGAATATTATGCTTCAACTTTTCAATGCATAGAACCTTTTCAACCTTATCTCTTGCATTGCAAAGACTGAGAGTGTCCTTTCAAACTATCTTTGAACCACCATTGTCTCCAAAGGTAAAACTACCTTCATTCTTCTTCAAGGTGATAAAATTTGTTCTATCTCATGTCATGTGACTCGATCACCCAATGTCAATATACCCACTTATCCTTATTATTTTTTGCATGCAGCGCAACTTGAATGAACAAGGATTTCTCTTTATTTTGTTACCTTTGTTCCTGATTTATTTCCATGATTGTTGGGGATTCCTCTTTCTAATTTTTTTTTGAAATCACTTCTGTAGAATTTTTCTATATGCCCATAATTATTGCAGTTATAATATCTGATGTTATAGTTCAACAAAGGGAAAAATGAGTTGTAATTTATCCTTGAGAATCCATGGGTTTTTTTGTTGTTGTCCCTTATGTAACCATCTCTTATGTAGGTTCTACAATATATTTCTTTATGTCCAAAACCATTGTAAGAATAAAAATATCCAAAGAAAGAGTTTTGGTACCTGATTGTGTGGTTCGATCTTGCTGGGAGAGTCTTCTTGATTCTGTCCTTGTGAGGAATATTTGTCTTTTGAGGAACATATTGTTATTCCTTCCTGTTGTCTTCAACCTTGATAGAATTTTTGAGTATATCATCATAACTCTTGTTCCTTTCTTCACTTGACTTCTTTGAAGAGGTTAAAGCTCCTTCATTTGCAACTTCCTTCTTTTCATTGTAACCAAGACCAGTCTTGTCAAATGGTTGTAGAGATATTTTCAAACTTCATGTTGGTATGTGATCTTTCCAACTCCTTTGTTAGAAAAACTATTTCAGATTGTAGCATGTTGTAGACATCTTCTTTTTCTTTTAGCTGGACTCTTAATACTTCTTCAATTCTCTTTGCCTCTTCTACTTGAATTTTTAAGTTGATGATGCTTTTTTTTGTTTCATCAGAACTTTCTTTTATACTAAGCATTTATTTTTTACACTTCTCCAACTGCTCCTTTTGTATCCATTTCTTGTTCGTTGGTCTCTCTATTTCATTTAGAGAATATATGAGCTCTCCTTCAAGATCCACTTCTGCATCAATCTTGGGATTGTCTTCTTCTATTGAGTCTTCATTTACAATTTCTAGGACATCAATATGTGTTTCTAGACCCATAAAGATAATTTCTTTTGTTTCACTACCACTATCATCATACGAGCTATTGTTTCCATTAGTAAATAAATTCTTCTTTTGTCTGAAGAAATTTCTTCTCTTTTCAATATTGCCCTTCCTACACCTTTTGAAGCTAGAATCTTCTTCTTCATTTTTAGTTTTATAAGGGAATTTAGCAGCTAAATGTCCTACTTCTCCACAATTAAAGAATTTTAACGGTAGCTTACCTTTGTATTTTCATGTTCCTATTTTGATCTTTCTGACAAAGTTAGCTTCATATACATATGACTCACTGTCTGGGCTATCATTCATTTTGTATTATTCAGTCTTTATCTTATTTTATGCCTTGAAGGTTGCTTCATTCATTGATGTTTTTTATGGCTTATCCGGTTCTATCCTCATTTCATATGCAATGAGAATTCCATGCAACTCATCCATTTTCCTATTGTATATGTCTTTCATTTCTTCAATGACAGATATCTTGAGATTAAACTTTGAGGGAAGTGACCTAAGAAATTTTTGCACAATGATGGTTTCTTTAACCTCTTCACCCAATCCTCTGATAGTGTTGACAATCTCATCCACATGAAGAAAACAGGATGCAATACTCTCTTCTCCATTCATTTTAAGGGTCTCAAATTGTAATCTATGGATTTATAATTTTTCCCTCTTGACCTTATCACCCCATTCATATATTTTATATAACTTGTCCCATATATATTTTGTTGAATTACAATGAAATACTTTGACAAATTCTGGACTTTCTAGACCATTCAGAATTGTACTCACAACCTTGGATTTATTGTCACTGAGCCTATGTTCATATCTATCTACAGGTGGAGTTGTTGGTGCTATGTAACCATTATAAACTACACTCCAAACATCGAATCCAAGTGCCATCAAATATTGTTTCGTTCTTATGATCTAGAATGCATAATTTGACCCATCAAATAATGTTGCTTTGTTTATAGAAAATCCTCCATGTCTATCCATGTGTGATGCATAGATTCACCTTCCAATGGTTAGACTGTTCTAAAGGAATTGAATCTGATACCAATTGTTGTCACACTTACTTATACTGAGAAGGGGGTGAATTAATATAGGACCATTTTTACTTTTCTTATAATATTTATTTATCAAATTATTACTTCACCGACCATAAGCAGTTAATGAGAAATGTACATACAACCATATAATATACAATGCACAATTTTTTAATGTGGAAACCCAAATGGGAGAAAACCACAAAAAAATTCTTTATAAAATCATGTAGGAACCAACCTACTATTACGATGTTTGCAAGCACAAATCTGCAGAAGACACCAATATCCTTAGCTGAGTGCCAACTCAACAATGCTAGAAATGTAATGTTTTGCAGGCACCAACCTGCAGGAGACACCAATCCCCTTATTTGAGCACCAACTCAAAAAAGACTATGGGAACCAACCTATAGCTACAATGTTTGCAGGAACCAACCTACACAAGACACCAACTCCTTAGCTTAGCACCAACTCAACATGCTTGTAGGAACCAACCTACACATGTAATATTTGCAAACACCAAACTGTAGAAGACACCAATCTCCTTGAATCACCAAGTTGTTAACGAAACCAGATCATATATTACCTTCAAGCCTTCACATATACAAATCTACTGCTCTATCACAATTGTCACACCAATTTCCACCAGTTCACAATCTGCATAATTTCATAACTTCCTTGGATCTTGCACCACCTAGCCTCCCTTAGGCAATTACATTTAAACCTATTTTATTCCTGGGACCCAAAAATATCAGAGCATCTTCTCTCTCTCAAACGAAGACTACATCTCCATACTTCATTCACCACAAACCTTAGAGCCTCAACTCACCTATCTCACTTGCTAATCCACACACACTCGAAACTGATTTGGGAATTGTTGTTTATAGAATCCATGCTCTCATGGTGATGCAGTAGAGCTGCGACCGCACCCCCTCATCGTGCTCTCCTGCTCACATGATCGTTCAATACAAATCCACTTCTGCTTTTTTCAAAATGAGATCTCCCAATCTCTTTTACCTGAGGGGGCTCTTAGAGCGCTTCCCTCCAAACCTACCTACTCTATTCAATTACATTGAATGGGATGTCTAGTCCAGAATCTAGATCTAGATCTCAGCCGATCTATCATTAAAGCCGATCTACCTATCGCCTGCACAAAGGCACGACTTCTATGGCTCACCAACCTAGACATTAAATTACATTCAATTCAAATTTTAAATGAGGCTGCGCCTCTCTTCAGCTTGAATGCACGCGCTCGACGTGGCTGGCTGGCTAGTTGGATGACGTGGAGAGATGCTCCTGCATCAAACTCCTCAGCTGCAAAATCATGAGCTCCTGCTCATGCGCTTCCCCTCTAAGCGGTTGGAAATCCTCCTGGATCCCAAATAAGTCTTTGGAGCTTTCCATCTTCTCCATCTTCCTACTGTTGCTGCTTCTTTTATGTTGTTGCTGCTGTTGTTTCCTTTCTTCTCAGCCTCTCCTCGCTGGCAGTTTCTGCTGATCGGATCATCAGCTCCACAATATCTTCGATCACTGAATCCATCTGCTCTAGTGGATGGTCCTGCTCATGCAATCTCCTCAGCTGCAAATTGGGCAGATCGCTATGATCTCCCATGCCATCTTCTTCATCTTCATCGGTGGCCTCAAGTTGCCACTCTGCTGCAGACTTCAGCTCTGCAGTCTCCCTTTGACTGACTTGATGTTCAGTCACCTTCCCTGACAACTCAACTTCTGCCAGTTCTCTTGCTGGCCCTGGATTGTTCAACCAATCCTCCAACATCTCTAGCTCCATCTCCCATGGAGTGATAAATCTTCCTACTCGCTCTTTGGATTCTTTTGCTGCTAGCTTCAATGCTACAAATTATTTCCTTTCATCTCCCTGGCTGAAATCATTGAGTCGTTCCTCAGAACGCTCATTCTCTTCTTCTGCTTGGGCAACTTCCAAAGTCTGCTCCAATTCCTCCTTGACAGTCATCATCCGCTGAGACTGTTCTGCTGCTGCACCATCTGCAACACCGATTTCTGCCTCCTCCTGGGCACATGGCAGGAATATTCCAATTCCCCCAATCATTAGAATATCATTCTGATCTTCCTCCTCTTCTATTAGTTGCACCTGTTGATCTAAATTCATCTATGGATTTATGAGACCTTCAGACAATCTCATCTGCTCTGTCAGCTCCCTTGGTTGATCAAAATTCACCTGCTCATCCCTGCCCACCTGGCAATATGGAATGTCTCTGCTGCCCTCCTGTCAGAATATGAGATCAACCGATCCCATCTTCATCAGCACTCCTTGTTGAATTGAACTCTCCTCTGAGTCCATGAGACTTCCAGACAGTCTCGGATTTTCATCTCTGCCCACCTGGCAGTCTGAGATGCTTCCGCTGCCCTCCTGGCAGACTTCGAGATCCCGCAGCGATCTCCTTTCATTGCCCAGTTGGCAATGTGAAATTCCCCGGTTGTCCTCCTGATAGTCTTTGAGATCCCGCAATGATCTCAATCTGTTTCCCTCCTGGCAAACGGGAATTTCTACTCTGCCCTCCTGGCAGTGCTTGAGATCCTCAACTGATCCCAATTCATCCTCTTCATCATCGAGACCTCTCCCAATCTCTGGCTCACAAACATAAATTATATTTTCCTTTGTGGCCTGGAGGTTTTCAGCATACCTCAACCATCTCTTTAGCAGTCTGCGCTGTCCTCTGACCATCAACTCCTTGACTGGCCATTTTTCTTTTTCCTTCTCCATGGGCAATTCGTGCATCCGTCTCCTCCTCCTATCCTGCTGCATTCACAGTTCGAGCTTATCTATGTCTGCTTTTAATTCATAGAGCTCTCTATCCCTTTCTTTATCCATTTCTCCAAGCTTTTCTGCCTTGATTTTCTTTCTACGACCTTCAGTAGCCATCTTGCCATGTCTATCTGCCTCCCTGATAGATCTGCTACTGTCACTCTGCACTAAGATTTCTACCAGCTCCATCATCTTAAAGTCCTGCTGACTATCTATGGATTGTTGCCTACCTGAAAACAAGTCCTTACAGATTCCTCCAGCACTTTGTCTTCCTCCTACTTTCCTCTCGCTTCACCTGAAATATACAGATGAAGTTCCCGCTCTGATACCACTTGATGTGTATCAGAGTATTCTCTTCCTCTTCCTTTCTTGCTTGAAATATATAGACAAGCAATAAGCTCTGATACCACTTGACGCAGTACAGCTGCGACCACACCCCCTCGTCACGCTCTCCTGCTCACAGGATCATTCAATACAAATTCACTTCTACTTTTTTCAAAATGATATATCCCAATCTCTTTTACCTGAGGGGGCTCTTAGAGCGCTTCCCTCCAAACCTACCTACTCTATTCAATTACATTGAATGGGTTGTCTAGTCCAGAATCTGGATCTAGATCTCAGCCGATCTAGCATTAAATCCGATCTACCTATCGCCTGCACAAAGGCACGGCTTCTATGGCTCACCAGCCTAGACATTAAATTACATTCAATTCAAATTTTAAATGAGGTTGCGCCTCTCTTCAGTTTGAATGCACGCGCTCGATGTGGCTGGCTGGCTGATGTGGAGAGATGCTCCTGCATCACATGGATATGTCCACATACCCAAAAATATTATGTCCATGGGGTCGGCTCCATACCTCCTAAAAAATGGACTGTGACACTCCTTCGAAGTTAGCATAGACCCCCTGTTTTTGTGCCCGATTTTCTCACAGACCACACAACACAACTTCGAGGCTCAACAACAGTTGGATTAGGTCTTATTGATTAGTGTTGAACCATTGATGGTCATTTGTCCACAAAAAACACACAATACACCCTCAACGCTCAACAACCATCTGATTTGGACCTTGGATTGATCTTATTCGTCAATTTGTTTTCCATTCTCTAGATATCATGATTATCAAGGTACCGAGCCTTCAACACTACACCATTCTTTCAACCTTCCAATATCCAATATGTAACCATGCCCGCAGAACTGTGTTACTGGGGAATCAGGCCCATCGAGATTTCAACAATGCACTGGTTCTTCAATCCCATGATATCCAATATGTTGGTATACTCGTGGCCTCCACGTGGAATATAGTACACATGTTCTAGGAAACATGGTTGTTGTCCTTTCACTGACATGGAAGGTGTCATGGCCTCTATGTGGCTTTGGTGATGTGGCATAGGAGTTGGCTCATCGTGTATTGGTCCACTGCCCCCCCTAGAACATTCATTATTCTTACACTCTTCTTTCTCCCTATATCCTGATATTAGATATGGTGGACCCCACTACAGGAATATCGACCCATTGACTCACCTAGCCCCCGGTCTACTAGGTCCTCAACATTCACCCCTTCAACCATTCACTTGAAATCCAATATATCAGTGTGACATAGTTGCTGACATGATCTCCACGTGGGTTTCATATTCATTTCTTGGATAACATGGGACTATAGGAGGTCTGACACATGGAATTGTACATGGCTGATTTCGTGGCGCTGACGTGGCCACCAGACCTATCCCACAGGGGTATCGACCACCAACCCATTGAGACTTCAATGCTATATGATGTTTAATCTCCCAATATCTGATATGGTGATATCAACCCATGGGTTTATAGGCTCACCGAGATATCAACCTACAAGGCCCTTGAAAACTTAACATCATGCTCTTCATGCAATACTCGATATGTCGTGGTATCGATCCTCTGATCTTGGTCATTGATCTCTGATGATCAATGGTTAGGATTTAACTGGTTATGGGTCCATTATTATCCATGACAAAAGTTAACTCTATGTGCATGGTTCTGTGACTTTCCCATTTTCATTCAAATAATGTAATACTATTTTTTCATTATAAACCCTTTGGACTCAGTTTTCACAATGAAAGTGGGATATATCGTTTTGTGGAAATCTTTTGTTGTACCCTTAGAATTCACCCTGGTTCCTTTGTTGGGATTATTATTTTTTAGGATGTCCTATGTGCCATTGATTCTCATCAACCTGTAATCATTCAATAAACAATAAGGCTCTTCACCTCCATGTCATTCCTCGGATCTCATTTCTCTATTTCAGGGTCATCTTGTTCAACGTCCAATTTCCATTTCTCATCATTGTTGTGAAACTCAAATTTTCTTGGGTTGACTATTAGCAGTTGTCCTGCCTTTGGCGCATGCTTAACACTTTCATTATTAGTTATTTTCTTGTTATTTAGAATTTCATTCACACAAAAATTTTATTCTTCCTCTGGTTCAATTTGCAAGCTTACTCTTTTTGGTTCGATTCTCTTTGCATTTAGTAATATCCCCCTTCCTATGACATCAATGAAAAAACAATTTCAACAAATCTCTGCAACATATTTTATTTTGCATTAATACATTGCTCCAAGTGGCCACGTTGGTTGGGGCTATGAATGTTTCCCCACAGGGGGTTTTACCATGTAAAAACATCGATGTGTTGATATTTGATATAGTTATGTGAGTGGTTACTAACGATGTTCTTTCTCTATTTGAATACCTTTGTTTTTGAACATCGTATCAAAGCGCATTTGAAGATTCACTCCCATTATAGATCGAGATCTTGAAGTTTTGTTGCCACATCTCTGGTTTCCATCTGAGAGGATTGTTCCATTGTGTCTAGAGAGCTCATTTAAGTTAGGAATGTTTTTTGTTTCACTCGAAAAGGTTTTCCTTTTTCCAATATAAAACCATTTCAATCATATCTGGAGGTATAAAGCTTGAATATGCCTTTTTAAATTTTTTATAGAGATAATATTTCGGTTTCCTATTTTTTTCCGGGTTGCTACTCTTTTCGATCTGTGTATGCTCTTTTCCATGTGTTCTGTGTGATCTCGGAAAATTGGAAACATAGTGGAAAGTGTTTTATTGTCTGTGTATGCTCTTTTTCGTGCGCTCCGCGTGATCTCGGAAAATAAAAAACACAAGGAAAACTTGCATTTTTCAGTTAAGCTAACCAACATATAGCCCTTTTTGTTGTCGAGAAACGATTTTTTTTGTGTGTGTTAATGCATCAAAATAATTTTTTATTGAGCACATACTCCAAGAAGGTCTTCATCAACAAAAACAACAACAACAACCCCAATCCTCCTTCTTAAGACTATAATTTGTTTTGCACTAGCTCAATTGGTTGAAAGTTACTTTACTTAGTAGGAGGTCTTGAGTTCAAGTCTTTTTTTTGTTACTTGTTTTGAAAATTTTCATGCATTCATTGTAAAGTGACTTTAACTTAATTATAAAAGTGAATCACTATTAAATAACTAAATAATATTTTATTTTAAGTTATTTTTTGCATGAAACCTTCATTTACAAAGTAACTTCATTGTAAAAATGATTCTGAAATATTCTATAAAAGTGGGTCACTTCATAAATAACTTATTTAAAGTGAGCTTATAGGCATAGTTAGATAAGGAGGAACATCGCCATATGGACCATCTTCTACTTGCACGTGACTCTTTGGTTACCCTTTATAGTTGAAAGTTACTTTACTTAGTAAGAGGTCTTGAGTTCAAGTCTTTTTTTGTTACTTTTTTTTTTTAATTTTCATGCATTCATTGTAAAGTGCAATTAACTTAATTATAAAAGTGAATCACTATTAAATAAATTTAATATTTTAATTTAATTTATTTTTTGCATACAACTTTCATTTACAAAGTAACTTCATTGTAAAAATGATTATGGCATATTCTATAAAAGTGGGTCACTTCATAAGTAGCTTATTTAAAGTGAGATTATAGGCATAGTTAGATAAGGAGGAACATCACCACGTGGACCATATTCTAATTGCCACGTGTCTCTTTGGATACCATTTATTCCTTTTTTCAAAAGGGCATAACTTCCACATACAAAGTTCATTTAGTGTCATTTTTTAAACAAACTATTTTTTCGAGAGATTTCCATATAGACCATCAATCTCAACCTTTAAATCCATATTCTCTTCATTTATTAATATGGATTCTCCCAATGATATTTTTCTTACCAACACCAACTACTTCTCATGGAAATCCCATATGGAAGATTTACTAAGAAGTAAAGGATTGTACCATATTACCTTGGGAAAAGAAAAATAACCCACTGATGATGAAAAAAATTCAAATGGGATAATAAGAATGATGAAGCACATGGACTAATCAAAATGCCCATTTCTTCCGATTTAAGGTTTCACCTTCAAGGACTTAATGCCCTCGATGAAGCTTGGGAAAATATTGAAGATTTGTTTGGTAAACACACTATTATTTGATCCCACTAGTAGTTGGAGAATCAATTAATGACTTTAAGTCCAAATGATTTTTCTTGCATTGAATAGTACTTATCTAAGTTCAAAACACTTAGAATAGAATCCAAATTATATCTAAAGGAAGATTGATGCATATATGGTATTCTTGCTAAGATTGGTAGTGCATATTATGTTTTTGTATCTACCTTTTATGCCACTAGAGAAACTTTCATGAGTGCTTATAAAAAACCCTCTCTTGAGTCTTTTTGTGATTCTTTGATTCGAGAGCAAGATCATCTTGTGTAAATTGGATTAATTAGCAGTATAGGTACATCCAAAAAAGCATTAGTGGTCTAGTAGAAAGATAAATCCAAGAATCCCAAGAATCAACATCCTCACCGCAACAACAAACAAAACAAGGGTCCCAAACCCTCTCTCTGATAGCTTCTGCTCCTAATGGCGACAAATGAGCGAAATCCAAAAGTAAGAAGACTGACAGACATGAAATTTTTTGTGGGAAATATGGTCATGTGGAGTCTAAATATTTTAAAAATATGGAAGCCTTAGAAGCAATGATGAAGAAGCACAACATCAATATTGATTCTTCTTCTTCTTCTTCTCATGGACATGCACTTTCTGCTTCTAGTTTCTCCTTCAATGCAACTTCTACTTCTTGTTCTTATGAGTGACTTATTGATTATGGAGCATATTAACATATGGATAAGGATAAAGCCACATTTTATTCTCTTAATGAATGTAACACCAAGAAAATATTTGTTGGTGATGATACATCTCTTAGTGTTTTAGGGTCCGGAATAGTTCATGTAGATAATGGTCATTTCAATGATGTATTATGTGTTCCAAGTATTCCTTGCAACCTTTTATCAACATATCAGATCACTCATTTAGGTGAAAGTAAAACCATAGAGTTTTCACCTCACCAAGTTGTAATCAAGGATTTAAAATATCCTAATCATGTCCTTGCAACTAGAATTGCTAATAATATTACCTAGTTGTACAAGTTTGACAACTTTAAGTCATCATCTTTTCCATCAGTTTTTATTTCTCATAGCGATGACTTGAGAAAACTTTGGCATGAATGGTTTGGTCATTTAAACTATTTCTCATTGTAGAAACTATGTAATCAACACATGGTGATTGGTTTTCCTCTTTTTTCTTACAGTGATGGTGTTTGTGTCTATTATGTTCTCGACAAACATCATCAAGATAGTTTTGAGAAACATGCCTCATGGCATGCCTTGACCCCTTTGCATCTTGTTCACAGTGATTTGTGTGGTCCTCTTTCTTCTCCTTCCTTCTCTGGGTGCAAGTATTTCTTAACTTTCATTGATGATTTCTCCAAACACACTTGGGTTTACTTATTAAAAATTAAGAGTGAAGTTTTTGACAAGTTTTTGGCCTTTAAGGCCCTTGTAGAAAAATAATATGAACATTGACCTCAAAGTTTAAGAATAGATAATGGAGGCAAATATGTGAAAAATAAATTTACAAGTTACTACACTGCACAAGACATTCAAATGAAACATACTATTCCATATACACCGCAACAAAATGGTGTTGTTGAGTGAAAGAATCACACATTAAAAGAAATGGAGCATTGTATGATACAATTTAAAGGATCAAGTCTTCACTATTGGGTGGAAGCCATTAACTGTTAAATATTAAATTGTACTCCCACAAAGGCTCTAAAAAATATAACACTAGAGAAGAAGCATGGAATAAAATTAATCTAGATATAAGCCACTTCCATGTATTTGGCAGTGTAGCATGGTCTCACATTATTGATGAGAAAAGGAAAGAATTACAGCCTAAAAGTGAGAAGTCTATTTTTGTTGGATATTCTGAAGATGTCAAAGGTTACAAACTTCTTCAACCTCATTACAATGAAAGTATTATTATAAGAGATGCTAAATTTTATGAAAATATCTTGGCATGCGAGCCTAATTCGTTGGTTGTGCCATCTTTGGCCTTCGATCCATCTTCGACATTTGTTCCTATTATGGTTTCTTCTTCTTCAAATGATGACATTGAGGATGAAAATAAACCTTTGCTTTCTCACCTTCATCCATATTATTCCATTGAACATGAACTTGCACCAACACCACCGCTTTCTTTATGGGTCCATTCAACATGAGAAGTAGATGGTGATATTTTTGGTGATCCTTCAGATCAACATCATAATCGTTCATAGTTCCAGCGAGCCTCTTCTCTTTTGGCTCAATTTTTAGAGACTCATAATCCAAACACATCTGCAGAAGCTTCATATCATCCAAATTGGGACACAACAATGAATGAAGAGTATCACTCTTTAATGGAAAATGATACTTGGGATCTTTTACCTCTTCCCAAAGGAAGAAAATGTGTCATATGTAAATGGGTTTAACATAACTAAGTATGAATCATATGGAAGTATTGAAATACATAAGGCCTAGTTAGTTTCCAAAGGGCTCTCTCAAGTTGAAGGCATTGACTATAATGAAACATTTTCCCCTGTAGCCAAAATGAATTCCATCTGCCTTGTTATATCCCTTGCTGCCTCACATAAATGGGAGGTCCATCAAATGGATGTTAATTCTTCCTTCGTGCATGGGGATTTACAAGAATAAATCTACATGGAAAAAACTCTTGGCTATGTCCAAAATGACTCCAACCTTGTTTTCCTCAAGAAATATATTTATGGTCTTAAGCAAGCTCCTTGAGATTGGTATGCCAAAATGGACAACTTTCTTCTTGAAATTGGCTTTTCTAGATGTCATTCTGACACTAATGTCTATACCAAGAAAGTAGGAATCCATCTCATGATCCTCATTCTTTATATTGATGAACTTATCCTCACTGGTAGTGACCCTAAAATTTTAACCCATGTGAAATCTAGCCTTAATTTGTTTTTTGAAATGATAGACTTAGGCTATTTTCATTATTTCCTTGGCCTCTAAGTATTGCAAACAGAGGAAGGAATATTTATTTACTAGTCTAAGTATTTGTGTGACCTTATTCATTGCTTTCACATGGATGATTCTAAACTAACCTCATCTCCCTTCCGGTCTGGAGTCAAACTTGTTGCCACTTTTACTTCTCCAAAAGTTGATGCCACCTTGTACTATCTGTTAGTTGGTATCCTCTTATATTTGACTCATACATGTCCTGATATTTACTTTGTTGTTGGTATTGTTTCTCTATATAAGAAAACACCCCATGAAATCCATTGAAAATAAGCTAAAAGAATACTTCAATATTTCCTGGGTACAGTTAAGTTTGGGATACTTTATAATTCAGGGGGGACTCCTTTGTTGGTTGGTTTCGCTAATTCAGATTGGGTCAAGGACCTTGATGATCAAAATTCTACTACAGGTTTTGTTTTCAACCATGGTTCTGGACCTATCACTTAGTCCTGTAAGAAAAAATAGGTTATTTCTCTTTATTTAGCAGAGGCAGAGTACTGAGCAATAGTTAATGCAAGTCAAGAAGCCTTGTGAATTCGATAGATCCTTTCAGAGTTTGGATTCCAGTAAAAACAATCGACCACCCTATGGTGCGACAATTAGAGTTTCATGAAGCTTTCCAAAGATCTATGTCAACATTAGTGTAGAAAACACATCGAGCTACACATGCACTTCATCAGAAAGATTATTCATGATTGAGTTATTGAAGTGCTCTTTTTCCCTATAGAAGATCAAGTTGCATACATTTTCACAAAGTCTCTTACAGAAGCAAAGTTTCCAAAAATTTGATCTATGTTAGGAGTTCATGAAGTTGTCATTAAGGGGGCATAGGCTCTAATTCCTCCTTCCTTCTCCTATTGTTTTTCCTTTGTAAGTCCTTCAATCTTATCCCAAGTTTTTATTAAGGGGGGATGTTATGATATTTAGACATTTAGGAGTTAGTTAAGATCAACTTGGTCAAAGGTGTTGTTAGGTTAAAGTGTATTTATTTAGTATGAATTAGTATGCATTTGTAATATGATGGTCATGATATGTTCTCGACTTAGAGTGATCCAATGAATCATATTCTTCTCAATCTTAATGACTACATTGATCTATGAATTAACACCCAATTGGTCCATGATCTCTATTTAAAGAGCATGGAGGGTCATTTTTCGATGATCGATTGTGAGAAAATATCTGTAGCATATTTTCTTCTACATTAATAAATTGCTCCAAGTGGCCACATTGGATAGAGGTGTGGATGTTTCCTCATAGGGGTTTTACCACTTAAAAACATTGATGTGTTGATATTTGATCTAGTTGTGTGAGTGGCTACTAAAGGTGTTCGTCCTTTGTCTGAATACATGTGTTGTCGAACACATAAATGATTCTATTGTAAATATGGATATCATATGAACAAAATGTACATCGTATTTATAATTCCACACAATAGATGAAAACAAATTAAACACAATAACTAATTTGAACAAATATCCCTAAGAATGTTACACAATAGTTTTTAAAAAATAAACATTTTAGATTGTATGTTTGAGTATTTCAATATTGCATCAATACAAATTGCCAATACAAACTCTTAAACTTGAAAACTAAGGGACAACTAGCTGCTTGTCTTTATTTATGAATAGGTTTAGGACTAGTAAAATTTTAGTAGACTAAAAAATCATCTTTGATAAATATATTTTTTATTGTAGCGACGCAAACATATACCTTTTTAATCCTAGACATGAACATTTGTTTTTCATTAACTACTTTGACAAATATATAATTTCCACTTTTTCATTTATTTCTTGATCTGTTAATGAATCTTGCAATGTTCCTATGTATGTGTGGATGACCATCCACATATATATAATACTTTAAGTTTTGATAGAAAATTCAAGCACATATTGTAGTCAGAGATAGAATATTTGTATGATTCCAATCTTCCATAATTATTACATTTATAATGAGGTGTAAAAAAGGTATTAATGTAACATCTCCCTGGCGAGGAAAACCTAGTGCATGTGACATGATAAATAGGTCTGAGTTTTCTCCTTTGATTTTAGAATAGGAAATATTTATACCATAGTCAGAATATGAGAAAACCACTTCTATTGGGGGAGACACCCTAGATGCAAGACACACACCATATGTGGAACTATTTTATGGCTCTATATATAGTGGCACTAGGTTTCTTGGGAGATGTTCATTGACACCAATGCCTTCCAAAGTTATTGGTTGATTGATAAGAGGATTGTATAATATTTTTATTCTTATAGATTTTTCTTTCCTAGTGACCTAACCACCGCTTGCACTTTTAGTTGAATTACAATGCATATTTTCTTAGATGAAACTTTGAGGAAGGGATGAATTTATGTGCACTCTATAGGACCTATGGAGTTTGCAACAATTTTAGGGGGATAAATTCCAATAGACACATGGATTCCATCACATCGGTAATTTTCTATGACAATAAGTTGTCTATAGTTATTTAGTCCATTGCATTTTTCATAACCACAAACACTAATGATCGATAGTAAGTTGCAAAGGATCATCTCCATTTACCTTTAAATTCATTACTCTACTAGAACATGGAATTGTTGGATTATTCAGAGGGGGGGTGAATCAATAATAAAACAATTTAATCCTTTTTAACCACAAAATGTAAGTGTTATATCAATGTATCATTATCATCCAATATTTGCAGAGTAAATAAAAAATGAAGAAATGATCAATCATACACATACACAGTACACCAATGTGTTTACGTGGAAACCCAAAGCAGGAGAAAACCACGTAATGCTTTTTATTATATTTCTTTAAGAATTACATTCATTGGAAGCACCAACTTCCTTTGTTTTCCAGGCGCAACTGGAAGGAGACTCCAACCCCCTAGTTTCTCAGGATACAACCTAAGGGAAGCTCCAACTCCCCAATTATCTGGCTACAACCAGAAGGAGGCTACAACCCCATATGTTCTCCAGCTACAACCGGAAGGTGGCTAAAACCACTCGTCCTTTCCCCATCCAACCGCCATGAAATATAAGCTTTCCCCATCCAACCGCCATGAAATATAAGTAGAATGATGGAACCACTGTCACACTATCACTATGAGATATACTATTGTAAACCTATACCAATCAACCTGCACCAAACAACCTGTAACAACATGTACCAATAACCTGTGCCAACATGTACCATACATCAACTTGTACCTCAACCTGTACCATAAACAAATGCATCAACCATGCACCAAACCTGTACAAATAACCTATCACAATAACTTGTTCAAAAAACCTATCACAACAACCTGTCTCATCAATCTTATCAACCAAATCAGATCTACTCACCAAGACAAATTGCAACCATATGCACATTATCACCAATATGTGCATCAGCCAAGCATAGCACAACAACTCATAATCATCACCAAGATCAATATGTGCTTCTAATAATATACCAAGACAAGTATGCTACATCATCCATAAACCATGTGTCAACAATACTACTAACAAGTGCCTCCAACCATGTACCAAGTATGTACCAATAATGCATCAAATACTCATCAACTATGACTCATCAAGATGTGCCAACATCATCAACTATACACCTCATGTGTGTGTTAACTCATCAACTACTTATCTCAACCATGTACTCAACATGTACCTCAACCAAAAGCCCTCATCAATTTCATCATCCAAATCTGATTTGTAACTCTGTAATAGACCTGGTGTATATGATCACATACCTGTAAACCTTCATTAACTTTAACAACAAGAGACTATCATTTTCATCAAACTTTACTTTAGTCTCACATGACTAATTTTGGATTAGTCAACAACCCTAACTTGAAATAATCATAACTATGTACATGTAATGAATAAAGATCTAAAAATAGTACAAAATGTTCTTCAGTGTATTTTATGCAGTTCCTACATGTTTCACTACTTGGAACCTCTCAGAAAATGAGTTATAGCAAAAATGGCATACCTTGTTGAATTCTGGATTATTCTACAGAGCGAAGTTGTAGAGCGTGCCCCGCATATAATATTTTTTGTATGGATATGAAAATGGTACACAGAATACTACAGGTTGTACTCTAACCAATACATTTGGTCTTACTGAATTTGGATCTGTTATGAAGAATTTATGACATTTTTACTTGAAACACATGTTTTAGACTAGTTTCAGGACTAGCCACAAACCTTATTCTACACGGAGTGTAACTCCAAAACTAAAATGACCGACAAGATGAAATTTGTATCAAAACTACTTGGATATGTTTCCTAAATGGCCTTCAGATTTCGCGATCTGAATCATTCTAGAAAAAAAATATTGCGAAAATGGTGAGATGACCTGTAAATAACATACCTTAGAAAGAATCATCAAAAGAATTTATCCTCCCTTGAATTTCGACCTCATTTATTTCACCTTCCCTCTGAAATTTGCCTTAAATATCCTTTGGTTACATCATTCACTTATAGATATTCAATATTCTCAAGTGTGATTAAAATTAGAGACCCTTTCTTCTTATTTATACTTTTATGTAGCTTCCTCAAAGGGTTACCTTCTAACCATCTTAAACCACTTTCCTTATTTTAGGGTTAACCCACTTCTAACCACTTGTCCACTTGGTAATTTCTCCATCAAATTTATTATTTAAATAATTTATTTTGTATCCACTTTGACTTATAGTACACTCATCACTTCACTTTATTATTTAAATAATTTCTTCTTTGCAACCAGTTTGACTACTTTGACCTTTTGGGGCTTCTAGGTGACTCATGAGGGTTCTCCAACTTCACATGGCCATAACTCTCTAACCATGAGGAGTTATGTGACATTCTCACTGGAAATGGCATGACATGTACTATCCATCTAGAATGTCTTACCTGCAGATATATTAAAACTCATACCATTATACATCAAACAAACTTGGGTCCATTACCCAAACCTTTGTTCTACCGGAATTTGGTACTAGACTTTCTTCAAGGGTTGACATCAATGAAAACCAACCAAATTAATCAACAATATCCCCCTTTTGCATTGATGGAAACACTCTAATGCAATACTGAAGTCATATCACTCATTTTCTCCCTATGACCATCGCTCCCCCTAGAACCATGCCTTTGTGTTATTTCTCTAATCATTTCTATCCCGCATCTGATAAATCTCTCCCCCTTTGTCATCAATGGAAAATGTATCTTTCCATTCGAGGTTGCTCCCCTTAACTGAACTTTCCTTGGGGATACTCCCCCTGACTAAACTCTTCCTGAAACTGATCTCCCAACCTGAATTGTCCTCTTTATGGTGCTTCCTCGTGTAAATATAAGACATATAAGATAAGCATTCAAAAGAATTAATTTTGGAATATAAATTACTCAAAGTCTCTGGAGAAGATACTCAAAGGCTTCCCATCGAAGCGGTTTTGTAAAGATGTCTTCCACTTGTTATTTTGTGCCCACATATTCAACTCTATGTTCTTCTCTGCAACAGGTTCCAATAGAAAGTGATACTTGATTGGAATGTCCTTCGTCTTGGAGTGCATCACCAAGTTATTTGAGATACTGATGGTGCTTGCATTATCACAATAGATTGGAATGGCCTCATCATAGTCAACCTGTATATATGTTAGATTTTGTTTCATCCATAGAACCTGTGTACAACATCCTGTTGTTGCAATATACTTTGCTTCAACTGTAGATAAATATACTGATGATTATTTCTTGCTTAGCCAGGATACTAAACACTCACCCAAGTTGAATGTTTCTCCATTGATGCTTCATCAGTCATCAATGCAACCTGTCCAATATGCATCTGTGTAGGCAATAAGTGATAGATCCTTTCCTTTTGGATACCATAATCCAAACTCTTATGTTCCTTTGAGACATATGAAAATCCTCTTCACTGCTGAGACATGCGATTCCTTTGCCGGCTTCTTGAAATCGCGCCACCTGTCCAACTTCCTGCATTACATCTGGTTTGGATGTTTTCACATATAGTAAGCTACCAATCATCGACTTGTATTTCCTCTGGTATGTAGACTTGAATCATCATCTTTGCTCAACTTGCAACTGGTTTTCATATGAGTACTAATTGGTTTGCAATATTCCATTCTGAACCTCTTTAACATTTATCTGATATACTTAGTTTTGAGAGATAAAAACTCCTTGGTTTCTTTGATGTATCTGAAGACCTGAAAAGAAGGATAGTTTTCCGAGTAATGACATTTCAAATTCATTGTGCATATCCTTTGCAAATTTATGGCTTAACCTGTCATCAATACTTCCAAAAATAATATCATCAACATAAACTTCAATTAATAAAATACCATCTTGATTTACCATTATGTAGAGGTTGTTGTATGCACTTCCTTTTCTCAACCCTGCCTATTGTATATATTTATCCAGTCTAGAGTACCATGCTCTAGGATCTTGTTTTAGACCATACAAGGCCTTCTTCAATTTACACACGTAATATGTGTTCTCTGACAACTAAAATCCTTCTGGTTGATTAATGTAGGCTTCTTCTTCAAGTTACCTGTTCAGAAAAGTTGATTTCACGCCCATCTGATACACTTTAATATTCTTGGAGCATGCATAAGCTATAAGCAATCAGATTGCTTCCATTATGGAAACTGGGGAAAATGTCTCTTCAAAGTCGATTTCTTCAACCTGTGTGTATCATTTACATACCAATATAGCTTTGTTCCTTGTAACATGTCCATCTTCATTCAATTTATTTCTAAAAACCCACTTTGTGCCAATCATATTCTTATTCTTTGGTCTTGGAACCAATTCCCAAGTGTCATTCTTCTCTATTTGATCCAATTATTCATCCATGGCCTTACTCCAGAATTCATCCTTGCTGGCCTCTTGAAAATTGTTTGTTTCAATCGTAGATAATATTGCTAGGTGCATTTGTTCTGGTGAATGGATTCTTCTTCTAGTATCAACTCCTGCATCTTTGTTTCCGATAATCTGATCTGAAGGATGATTCTTTTGTACTTGTTTTCTAGGTGTCTTTGGAGGCACTTGATGAACTTTCTCTTCTACTTCTGTCTGATCTTCTTCATCTTCCTCTTCTACTTATTCTTCATATTTTGTTTCTTCTTCATAAATTTGTTCCACTGATTCATTTTCTTCTTCTTTTGATTCTCGTCCACATGTTTCATCAATTGTTACATTGATGCTTTCCACAACTTTGTTCAATATCAGATTGTAACACTTGTATTCTTTCCTTGTACTTGAGTAACCAACAAGTAATCCTTTTTCCACACGAGAGTCAAACTTTACCATTCTCTCATCTTCTCTTTTGATGTAGCATTTTCTTCCAAATACTCTAAAGTGATTCACATTTGTTTGTTTTCCTTTCCATAGCTCGTAGGGAGTTTTTTCATTGTTGTTTCCGAGCATTACTCTGTTTTGAATGTGAATTGTTGTATGCACTACATGTGTCCAAAAAATATCTGTCAATTTGGAATCCATGCTCTCATCCACTGTCATATATATTTCCAAACCTACTAAGTGTTCTTACGAATCCATCTCTGTCCATACTATCCAAGACTCTACTACACAACTATCCATAATTTTGACTCATATCTCAATGTACTATCATGCAATACTACTACAACTGATTGATCTATTATGCTAACTGAATGCACTGAATATTTCTACTCAAACTCTGCAAGTTTCTCATAGGATGGTTCTTTGGTCTGTCTTAGCTACCACATAGACTCCCCCTATCTATTATTCATATTATCTGGGAGTCTCTAAGCCATATGGCTCAGAACAATTATTGTTATGATGTGTATTCATCATCATCTTCATTGGTAGATTCATCATCTCTCTGAGCTCTAACTTCTTTCCTTCTGTCTACGGATTCATCTTTCACTACAATGCCTTAAAGTACAATCTCTTGAACATGTTCCTTATTTATATGTCCTTCTTTTCTTTCAGTTATTTTCCAAACCTTTATGTATTTGAAATCTTTCATTTTTCTCTGTATAATTTTCTTCATCTCATTTTATTTCCAATCTTGCGATCTTTGGGACCTGGTCTTTGTTCCCTTGTCCTTCATGTTTTCTTATCCAAACTTTCTTATATCTTATATCAGTTTTCTTTTTCATGGAAGTATCGATCATGCTTCTAAAATCACTAGCTATGTGTCCATAGTTATGACATTTGTAACATTCAATGTCACATGGTGCCACAAAGGCATTTCTTTATTTAACATTTATTTTCTAATCACTTCAATCTGCAACCTTATGTCCAAAATTAGTACAATAAAAACAATGACCATAAAAGAAATTTGCATACCTAGGAGTGAATGATCTTCTTTGTAGTGTAGTCCTTCTGAATTTTTTCCTTGAATGATCATGATCATGATTGAAGCTTCTTTTTGGCTTGAACATGGATGGTCTTCTTGAATATGTATCTTCAATAGTTTTCTTATATTTTGTTTGACCATGATTCCTTCCTTTGAGTACTTCTGCATAACTCTTTATATTTTATTCATTCTTCTTTTCTAACAACCTAGAGTGCTTCTTTTCATTCTCTATAATTGATGTGGATGTTTCTTTCTCTTCAACATTCTTGTTGAGCTTGACAATTTTACTTCTCAATGTAACAACTTCTTCTTCAAACTTCTTAACCTCTTCTTCTTTTTTTATTATCTAAGACTTCATGACTTCTTCTGTTCTTTTTGTTTCTTCAAGATGGATTTTTAATGTGATTATTTATTCTTCAAGTCATTTCTCTTCTTGACCAAACTCTGCCTCAAGCTGGTTTAGATCGTTAGTTCTTTCCTTAAGATGATCTGTCAATATCTTCTCTCGAATTTCTTCTTCTTCCTTCTGTGTTTCTATGTTGGCTTCCAAATTTTTCTTTTGATATTCAAGATTTTCTTCGATCTTTATGGATTCTTCTAGCTGAGTTCTTAAGTTATCAATTACCTATTGGGCTTCTTAAAAAATGTGAACACTTTCCTTTTGTTTCATCAATTATTTCTTGAGTGACTTGTTTTCTTCTCTTCCTTTTCTTAGTTCATCTAAAACACTTATCAATTCTGCTTCATAATTGTCCTCTTTTTCAATTAGTTTTTTTGTCTCATTTCCTTCATGGAATTCTATTTCAAGATGTCTGTGTTTTTCACAATTAAAGAAAAATAACATACCTTTGTTGATTATGTACTCTTCATCTTCTGAGTCTGTTTAACATGGTGAACATATTTCTTCTTGATATGTACCTTCATCTTCTTTGGCTTTTTCTGAATCTGCGATGGGTGAAAAATATATGTCATGTAACTTATCCCAAAGTTCTTTGGATGATGAACATTTACCAACCTTTTCTCTTACCCGATTAGGTAATCCTTCCCAGATGAAATCCATTGCTATTTTTTTATTCTTCTTCAATTCCTTCTTGGCTGCAGTATTTGCTTTTTTTGAACTATCATATCCTATAATGACTGATAGCCAAATATAATTCCCCTGTGCATGTAAAAATATATTCATGCTTCTTCTCTATATCTCATACTTAAACCCATTATGACCATTAAACAGTGGTAATCCATTCTCAGAATAATCCATGATCTCCTTCCAGTGGTTAAACTGATTTATGAAGGAACCGACTCTGATTCCAATTGTTGAATTACTGAGAGGGGGGGTGAATCAATAATAGATCAATTTAATACTTTTTAACCACAAAATGAAAGTATTATATCAATGTAGCAGTATCATCCATAGTTTTAGAGTAAATAAACAATGAACAAATGAGCAATCATACATATACACAATACACCAATGTTTTTACGTGGAAACCCAAAGCAGGAGAAAACCACATAATGTTTTTTCTTATATTTCTTTAAGAATTACATTCATTGGAAGCACCAACTTCCTTTGTTTTCCATATGCAACTGGAAGGAGGCTCCAACCCCCTAGTTTCTTATGATACAACCTGAGGGAAGATACAACTCCCTAATTCTTTAGCTACAACCCCCTATATTCTTCGGCTACAACCACATGTCCTTGCCCCATCCAACCGCCCTGAAATATAAGTATAATGATGGAACCATTATCACACTATCACTGTGAGATATACTACTGTAAACCTATACCAATCAACCTGCACCAAACAACCTGTAACAATATGTACCAATAACCTGTGTCAACATGTACCATACATCAACATGTACCATAAACAAATGCAAATGCATCAACCATGCACCAAACCTGTACAAATAACCTGTCACAATAACCCATCCAAACAACCTATCACAACAACCTATCTCATCATTATTATCAACCAAATAAGATCTACTCACCAAGATCAATCACCAAGAAAAATCTCAACCATATGCACATTATCACCAAGATGTGCATCAACCAAGCATAACAAAACAACTCATAATCATTACCAAGATCAATATGTGCTTCTAATAATATACCAAGACAAGTATGCTACATCATCCATAAACCATGTGTCAACAATACTACTAACAAGTGCCTCCAACCATGTACCAAGCATGTACCAATCATGCATCAACTACTCATCAACTATGACTCATAAATACCTACCAACATCATCAACCATACACCTCATGTATGTGCCAACTCATCAACTACTTGTCTCAACCATGTACTCAACATGTACCTCAACCAAAAGCCCTCATCAATTTCATCATCCAAATATGATTTGTAACTCTGTAATAGTCCTGGTGTCTATGATCAAATAGCTTCAAACCTTCCTTAACTTTAACAACAAGAGACTATCATTTTCATCAAACTTTACTTTAGTCTCACATGACTAATTTTGGATTAGTCAACAACCCTAACTTGAAATAATCATAACTATGTACCTGTAATGAATAAAGATCTAAAA
>ML797747.1:357318-367951 GCA_009831015.1 Picea engelmannii
TATTATCTTGTATTGGCAGTAGTCGTGTCTCCTTTGAACAGAGCACAAACTTTTGAGTCCACTTGTCATCAAAATTTTGGGTTTATCTTGACCTTAGGAATCTAATCTCGTTACTTAGAGTTTACTCCCCCAACTGGTTACTCTTCCAGTCCCTATGGAGAGTTTGATTGGTGCCTCCTGCATCACAAAGTTTCATCATTGAGTCTATGATGTCAAAGTCTTCCATATGTCTCATGCTCTTGTTTAAAGAATGTCTATCAACCTGTGTCAGCCATTCCTCATAACTCTTGACTTTGCATGTTGACCATACCCTCAATGTGTCTCAGAGTTGCATGAAGTTGTAGTCCTATCGTGCACCCTAGTCCTAGTTTCATCATTGGTAGGTAATATTGAACCCAATAGTCAACATTTCATCATTGATCGCTGACTGGGGGGTTTCCCTTGTGTTCGATGGAAAGAAATCTATTCACACATTGGGATTCATGTAGTGTCTTGGATGCCATTAGCCTTATTGGTGGTTTCCTTTCCTTTGTCGGTAGTTTTCCTTATTGGTTGCTATTCAGAGGGTGTTTTTCATGTACCGCTTGCATCTGGCGCTTGAAAAAGACACATAGGGTTGTTGGTTCATGAACATGTTCTTCATTCGAATTTCTCCAAATCATCAAGCTCCTGATTTTTACCTCATGTTGAATGATGATAGATTCCTTAATTCTCTCCTTTCAGCGGGTCTCCTTCCATCGACTTCAGCCCATCTATTATGGAAATGAGACCTAGAGTCCTATGAGTACCTAGAGGCTTGTAGTCATTAGTGGCAAGTTCTCTTGCAATCGATAGTTGGGAATACATCAATGTCTCATGATCGATGGATTCTTCAAGTGTTCGACCTCAACACCTTTATTAACACTTGTACGAATGTACTTGGTGCCTTGGTACCTACTTTCATTATCGGTCTCGTGTTTGTTAACGATATACCTTAATGACTGGTAGTCAAATGGAGTCTCATTGTGTTTGACCTCAACTTCTTTATTCACATGATGTGGAATTTCACCCTTGGAGGATCGTGTAGAAGAATTGAAGACATCATTTCATAGTCCCAACTTTCCTAATCTGTTTCTATCTTTCATTGGACCAGTACCTATGTGACTTCAGTGATCATGGGAGATCAGATTGTACTCCATTATATATAGACATATTCATATTGGTTTTGAGATGGGTTTTACTGGGCCTTGTTTGTGACTGTGACAACCTACGACATGTAGCCACCTTTGTATTTCCTATTCATGGCCATGTACAGTTTTTTGGTATATTTTCACATGGATCTGCAGTTTAATTCAAATTGGCATCCATGTGCGCAAAGTCAGTATAGATTGTAATATTCTCATGAGCAACTAATTCATCCAGCTGGGTCTTTGTTAATCCACTTCTGGCTATTATAATGTATTTCAGCCATCGCAGATACTCCTCTAACCTCACACATTAGGGGGAATATTTTATATAAATATTTTCCTCACCCTATGCAAATTTTCTCAGAAGGCCTTTTCCATTTCCCTATGCAGACTTGAAGTCCCTTTTTACAGTTCCCAAAGATAAAAATAATATTTTTCCACATATACGTGCCCTAACAGTTATACAACATGCGTATACGTAGGTTGCACCATTACAACCCACATGCATTGGGTTTTGTGCCCAAAATTAAAAAAATGGTATAGGGTTTCCATGTCACGTCATGAGATCCATGATCCTTGACCTTCCATATACTGGAAACATTCCGACTCAGCCCTTCAGTTCCTTTGGAAGGATATAAATGGGCCATATCCAAGCTGTGGAAAGGAGAAGAATTCAACTTTGAGATCAAAGTTACTCTAGAGAAATTACTCACTTCATAATGAATTTGCATCCCTTTGTCCTTTTAAGTTTGAACACATTGTCCAGCCCTCAAGTTCTTCCCTGATTGATAGAGAACCTCATTGTCTCTCTTATATGAGCTTGCCTTTGGTGGAGGATTGAAGTGGTGGAGGCCTAGCTGGAAGGGACTTAGTTTCTCGGTTCCGAACATGCTGACACAGAAGTTTGTCATTCATATACTTCTATTGATTACATTTTAATAGAAATACTCTTTTCTCATCCAATTAATGTCTTGCAAATATTTGAATTGTTATTCCATGGGCATATCTGTTATGAATATTGATGGATTATGCTATTAAATGTGCTAATTTTATATATTATCACCATATTCTTGCGCATCTTGGTTGATGAGGACAAGTTGCAAGTATTTTTCTTTGAGTCAAGTGCTCAACGGTGGACTTCATCGAACGTCTGGACGAGGTAGGCTCTTTATCTTGTCTTTTTATCATATTTGTTTGTATAGCATACTTGAGATTAGGGTTGATTTCTACATTCATTTATATTTGTTGTGGTTTACCCCATGCCATAGAGTGATTTTCCTTGTAACATCATCCCCCCATATCATTACATTTTTCAATATTATTGCGGTAGACCTTCCTCTAGCATATGGAGTTATGTTGGGAAGAGATTGGAAATCTATGATAGGGGGATATATAATGAACAATGGAAGTTGTATGATGCTTCCAGGAAAAGAAGGAGTAATGATTAAAGTGCCCTTTGAACCTAGAAAACCCTTCTCTTCAAGAGGAAGGAAAATGAATTGATGGAGGATTATATAGATGTCAAGATTGGAAACTATGATATCCTGGACATGGAACATAGCAGAAGCCTAGAGAAAGTGTAAGACACGGAGAATAAAGAATGTATGTTCGAAGGCTATTAGAGGATGTCATTCGATGGAGCATGTTCAAACTTTGGGAGTGGAGTTGGAATTGTTCTTATGAGTCCAAGTAAGATCGTGCATCCACATTCTATTAGACTGGAGTTTTCATGCACTAATAACGAGGTAGAGTATGAAGCCTTGATTCAATGGATGGTCATTGCACAAGAAATGAAAATAGAACATCTAATTGTGACTCATGACTCTGAGTTGGTGATTAATCAAGTCACCCAGAAGTATAAAATCAAGAAATAAATACTCAAGTTATACTTCAAAAGAGTTAACGAATTGATGGAATATTTTAGTTCCTTCAAGATTTCATTCATTCCAAGGGACAAGAATCACAAGGTTGATTCATTATCCTTGGCGACCTCATTGTTAAATTATTGTCCCTTGACCAAGTTTTGAGGAAACGTTGGTCGTGTCTGACCATTTTTGGGACTTCGACAGGCTAGTCGAAGATGGAGTGGCCAGGAAAAGTGGAGATCATGGGATCTCGCCCATTTTTGTGGGCTTTTTGGGCTTTTATGGTTTATGTAACGGGTATGGGATGTCGTCCCATGGGTTTACCTGTGTCTAGGCCCATTTTTTAATGTATAAATAAGTAGCTAGGCAATGTAAGTAGACGTCAGTTGTTGAGGTCATGGGCTTAGTGCATGACTAGAGTATGTTAAGACTTGCAGAGCTAAGTGTAAGTTATTGTAAGAGGATTTGTGCATAGACTATGTAAGGCTTTGTGTCGTGACCTGATTTTGAGGAAGGTGGATCTAGTGCACTATGCATAGATCACCTGTCCAATGCAGAGTGAGCTATGTGTCTCTGTGCCTGTAAGAAGATTGAAGGAGACTAATAAAGAAGAAGAAGAGTTGGTGGGCGTAGCCCCACACTGGGGTGCACCACGTATATCCTGTGTCGATGTTCTTTGTGCTATGTTGTTCATGTTATTTATGTGTCTATTTTCTTAGTGCCATGTTCTTGATTTATGATAGATAGATCTATGAATGCTTAGTGATTTATGGTGTGAATGAACTTTATATCTAAGATTATGTTATGTGCTAAGAGGTTGTAAGGGTTAGATCTTGTGTTGATTCTGCATCTAGGGTTTAATATGCGACGTGAATGGATTTATGAACTAATGCATGTTATTGGCTAAGTGTTGTAATCACATATATGTGTCCTAGCTAGGTTTTAGACACCTGAGTCCTAAACCCCCCCCTTCCTCTACCTCGGGTGAGACTTCATCTGCTTCTCAGGTGTTGCCAAAAGGGATGGTAGTTAGGGTTTTGTTGGTGTGTTGTTGAAGCATTGAACCCTGGGTCTGCCCCCGTGCCAACAAATGGTTCTGTTGCCAGGACCTGAAACTGTGATTGCTGGGAATTGAAGAAAAGAGAAAGTTATGTGCGTAGATCTGTTGCTATAGTGCGCAGTATTCTACTTGACTTGTGAAGCTCTGTGCTAAGAAAGAGGCTCAATCTGAAGAAAATAGGTAAGATCTTAAAGCTTTGTGCTCTGGTAAAGGTAAGATAAGTGGAAATGTTTTCTTCGAAAGTATGAATTTAGGTATGTTTGACAGATTTTGTCCTAGTCTGAAAACTAGGGCACAACTAGAAGAAAGAGTTCATCTGAATAAATTTGATAGAGATAGTGAAACATATGTTATTCCTATGCATAGAAAGAATTATTGGACTAATAAGTGGATGCAGGAACCTAGAAAGAATTTTCACAGGTTGCAGGTCCATCATTGTGATCCCAGTGCACAGTACAGGAAAGGTTCGAGATCATTTGAAAGAAAGAGAGGATTGACATTGTGTTATAACTGCAGAAGATTGTGACATCTTGCTAAGGAATGCCCTGGTATAGGTCATATTTGTCTTTGTTGCAAATTTGTTGATCATGAGGTTTTGGAATGCCCTAGAATGATTGCTAAAGTTGAAAATATGAACATGAGACAAGAAAACTATGAAGAAGGTCAAGGGACTAAGGATATGTTAGAAAACCAGAAAGAGTCTGAGACTATGTTATTATAGTTGAAAGAAACATTGAATGATAACAGAGACATTAGTTTACCAGAGATATTAAAATAGAATTCGTGCATAGAAACAAGAATAGGAGACTTTGACATAGACTGTGTCTTGGATGAGGAAACATGGGTGAATATCATGCCATAAAGCACTTGGGAAATTTTGGGAAGGCCTGCTATGATTCCTTCATTGGGAAGGATAGGATTGTTTAAAGGAAAGATGATAACCCTATGTGGAAGAGTTACTAATGTACCTATGATGGCTCATGGAGCATCGACTGAAGAATAATTTGAAGTTATTAAGTTTGTTTAGAACAACCCCCCTTTTGCACTTTTTCTAGGAAATACCTGGATTGAGAAAGATCAGATCCGAAGAAAAGAAGAGTAGGAAGTCACAGAATAGAAAAGGAAAGAATTAAGTGATTTCATAGCTAGAAAAATAGAGCGACTAATACAAGAACAAGAGGACAAGTTGAAGCCACTTAGAGCCATAGGCTTAGTTGTCGAAGTTGAAAGAATGCAGGAAGGCTTGAAAAACCTATCCATGCAAGAGAGAAGAGAACCTACCCCAGAAGTAGTAAGAGAAGAAGTATTGCCCTTGAAACCTTTGGAAGACCCTTAGCAGTGCGAAGTTACTATGCTAAGAGAAGATAAGAATAAGAATGGAAAGAGGAATCTAAAAATTTAGATCACAAGAAAGAAAGAAAGATAGCTCATTAAGAAGAAAGCAAAGTTAGAAAAACTACAGGAAATTCCAGAGAAGACTTCGTAGAAAGCAGGATTACAGAACTTGAACCTCGTTGGAATATCAGAACCATGCAGAATGGCACTTCTCCTCGGCGAAGCTATATGACCGTTGGAGGCATCCCGACCATTAGAATGATGGTCCAGAACAGTTAGAAACACAATTATTGTAGAAAATAACACCCTTGGACCATTGAGACCGTGTCACTACAGATGGATTCGTATTGATTAAGGCATTTCGACCCGTTGAAGTAATCTGTTACGCCGTTGCTTATTTAATCTGTTGAATGCTCCACCGGGACCACTTTTTGCAAACTGAGATATCTGAGCTAACTAATAATTGATCACATACCTGTTTGTGCTGTCTAGACCTCACCATCCATTTGATTTCCTTGTATACCTGTTAGCCTACCTGAGTTGTCTGATCACGAGTGTGCATGTCGGGCGAACGTAGCGCAGTAGAGAGGTCTGTGGAGGAGATATTAATAGACCTTATGGATGAGAGAGTCATGTCTGCAAGAATCCAGGCATCGTCGACTGGAGGATTGAAAGCATCCCCCTCGACTGCACATCGTTCTAGCTGAACCGAGACTGAGAAAAGAAGCAATCACCGCGACGATCTGGCGAACACGAAGCAGATCCCATCGGTTTTTCCCGACTACATCCCGCCTTTGGCTGGCACGGTTAGTCATGATAGTGTCCTGCATGATTTTGAGTACACTCTCATCACTGCGTACCTCCCAAAATGGATACGCGCAGTCAGACCGTAGTTGGGACTGATCCCAGCGCTCAAGATCAGGGAGTTTAACCTTGGAGACCGAAAGAACTATCTATTTCTCACACCACATAGGTACCTGACGAGGATGACTGGGAAGAATCCCAAGATAGTCCCCCAGCCGTGGATCAAGGAGATTGCGAGATTGACGATCTTAAACGTGATGAAGATACCCCACTTCGGCAGACATTAGGAGGTTAACGTGTGTTTTAAACTCCTCCTGGTGTGCTACCATGGAGGTTACCTCTAGTTATATAGACACATCACCATGGATCTAGTGTTGATCCACCTGATCATTGGATTGAGCATGCAAGAACCAGACCCTCACTAGTTCTACCTAGGGAAGACACCAGATCACTCCCTGGCGCATCGAATAAAGGAATCCTATGATGATGTAGAGAAGGGAAAGAAAGGCTACAAGTTAGCCTCCATCCAGGATGGCACAATGCACCTTTCTTGTCAGTTGATCACTGGAAATATCATCAGAAGGAACCGTCCTACGTAGGTCACAAGGTTTGTAGTCGACCTCGTAGGGAACTGTGTCGAAGGGATGAAAATGAACTGGGCAAGCTACCTCGTCAATGAGTTGGAGAAGGACTGTCGCGAAGTGCAGGACCAAGGCTATAAATTTTACTTCAGTTGGTTGTTGATTCTCATTGCATTTGTCACTTGGGAGATGCCGGAGGGAGAGACATTCCTGGAAGTCAAGCCATCGGAACCATTGGCCACGAGGTTTACCACCTTGTGGTATACGAGCAATATGGCGAAGCAATGGAAATCAAATGTGATGTTCCACGCTTACTACCTACATCTCAAGCACACCATTGAATCATTCCCTCGAATGACCCCGAACACCTTGCATACGTACAGGGCACTAGAAAAGTTCCACATAGACCGACACTTCATCTACATCACCATGCACAAGGACGAAAGTAAGGAGGAGTTGTAGTCTTACTATAAATTGACTTATGAATACATGGAGGAGATAACCAAGGAATGGCCAGCCGAATTCCTCCTACCATTTGAATATGCATAACTCTCCAACCCCAAAATCATCATAAGTCCTTTGGTCACCCAAACCGAGAATGATGGACAAAGAAGCGCAAAGAAAAATAAGAAAAAGGAGGAAGTGCAGGACATAGACAGTGAGGAGAAGGACAACGCATCGGAGGAAACTGTACCTGACTCACCTACAGGAGGAGAAGGCAACGAAGTAAACCAAGAGTAGGAAGGGGAAGAAGACAAGAAAGAAAAGGGTGAAGTGACACCACCAAAGGATCCCCTTACAGATGTCGAGACGCCAAAGAAAAGGAAGGTTTCTCCACAGAAACCCTCCGCATGGAAGAAGACCTGAGCCAATAAGCCTCGGTCACAAAATGTTCTCACAGTGAATGATATCCAGCTCATCATCACAGTTGTAGAAGATGCCTCAGAGGATATCCTGTAGAGACATGAAGAGAAGCAAGAAACATTGTATGAAAAAATCAATAAAGAATTGAAAGACATCCAACAAGCCATCCAGTCGAGTCGCGCAGTGTCTACTGCAGCATCTTCAGTAGAGAGTGTAGAATTTGGGGATGAGCCCACCCAGTTGCGCATTTTAGAAGATGCAACAGAGACTCATCTTTGTCAAGTCCAAGAAGAAAAGGAGCAGGCCACAGAGGCCTTGAAGCAAGAAAAGGAGGAGGCCTTAGAGAAACTTTGGGTTGCACATCAAGAGAAAGATGACCTTAGGGTGAAGTTCAAAGAGGACAAAGAGAAAAACCAGAAAGAGAAATACCAACTGCTTTCAAAGAAGACTGTGGTCAGAGAGGCAGTGAATAGATCACTTTGCTCTGTGCCAGGCTTGGCACAGATGGAAGAAGATACAACCGAGAGTCAAGTGGGGAAGCTCGATGAGGCCATTCAGCAGCTTCAAGCAAGAGTAGTAGAGCTAGAAATCCAAGTAGTGTCGAGCACTCCACAAGAAGTGTGATATCAGAGGGAAGAAACTGTTAGGAGCACAGTAGAAAGAATCAGGGCATTGGCTTCAGAATGTAAGAAACTGAGTGGTTGAAGTGCGTAGACCTATGAGCACCTCGCAGAAGACCCAGAGCTGAGGAGATTGGAAGCACATCTCCAGGAGGCGAAGCAACAGGCATCTACAATGCAAGAATAGATGAAGCTGCTTACTGCAGTTGAGAAGATGAAGAGGTCGCAGGAGCAACGCGTAGTTCAATAGCAGGTCACTGCCATCCAGAGCAGAGTTATGGAGGTGAAACAGAGACTCCAACTGGTGCAGGATGAAGCCTATACACTTTTTGAATAAATTGAGGGACACGACTCACAGTTGGAACAGATTGTCACAATAGTGGAACAACACCTGGAAGGGCTTGTCATCGAGCAATTAATTCAGGAGTTCATCGAGAAGGAGGCTCTAACAAAGCAACAAGTCGAGGCAACTCGAGCTAATCTTTAAGCCTTCGAAGCAGTATTGCCCAGATCAGAGTGACTCAGGATGAGTCACAGGTGAGTGTTGTGGGGATGTTGGCCCTCGACCAAGTTTTGAGGAAACGTTGGTCGTGTTTGACCATTTTTGGGACTTTGACAGGTTGGTCGAAGATGGAACGCCCAGGTGAAGCGAAGATCGTGGGATCTCGCCCATTTTTGCAGGATTTTGGGGATTTTAGGGTTTATGTAACAGGTATGGGATGTTGGCCCATGGGTTTACCCATGTCTAGGCCCTTTTTGTAATGTATAAATAAGTAGCTAGGAAATGTAAGTTGATGTCAGTTGTTGAGGTCATGGGCTTAGTGCATGACTAGAGTATGTTAAGAATTGTAGAGCTAAGTGCAAGTGATTGTAAGAAGCTTTGTGCATAGACTGTGTAAGGATTTGTGTCGTGACCTGATTTTGAGGAAGGTGGATCTAGTGTGTTGTGCATAGATCACCTGTTCAATGTAGAGTGAGCTCTATGGCTCTGTGCCTATAAGAATATTGAAGGAGACTAATCAATAAGAATAAGAGTTTGTGGACGTATCCCCACACTGGGGTGAACCATGCATATCATGTGTCGATGTGCTTTGTGCTATGTTGTTCATGTTATTTATGTGTCTATTTTCTTAGTGCATTGTTCTTGATGTATGATAGATAGATCTATGAATTCTTAGTGCTTTATGATGTGAATGAATGTTAGATCTGAGCTTATGCTATGTGCTAAGAGGTTGTAAGGGTTAGATCTTGTGATGATTCTTTATCTAGGGTTTAATCTGCGTTTTGAATGGATTTATGAACTAATGCATGTTATTGGCTAAGTGTTGTAATCACAAATCTGTGTCCCAGCTAGGTTGTAGACACTTAAGTCCTACAATTCCCCCTTCCTCTACCTCGAGTGAGACTTCATCTGCTTCCCAGGTGTTTCCAAAAGAGTCGGTATTTAGGGTTTTGTTGGTGTATTATTGAATCGTTGAACCTTGGGTCTTCCCCTATGCCAACACAAACTCAAACGATATCCAAAGCAAAACATATTTACAAGTAGAAAGAGCATCTCGACCATCTTTTCCTAATAACATTGAATATTTGCAAGTGTTTGAGAACAATGAACAACTGGAGAATTTTGTGTTGAACGATGATGAGGATGGAGACAACCACACGTTTGCTATCCCCAAAGAGTTTATATAGTCTGAATCTCTTTTTACGGAATATGATCATGCTAAGAATATCCTTAAAGAAGTTTCAATTCAAAAAGTGCAATATACAAGAAAAGTCAATATTGGAACTGACAGATCCCCAAGATAGGTCAACTTGGCAGTTGATTGCACCACTGAGGAAGTTGATCAATATGTTGCCTTGTTTAAAGAATACATTGATGTCTTCGCTTGAACCTATGATGATGATTTAAAATCTTACGATGAAACTATATTCCAGCATATCATTCCCTTGAGGAAAGAATCAAATCATGTAAAGAAAAAAATAAGGACGATGAATCCCAAACCGAAACATCTGGTAAAGATTGAATTGGAGAAATTGAAGAAGGAAGGAATAATTTATCCCATTAAACACTCTAACTGTCTTTCAAATCTTGTGATTGTAAGAAAAAACACTGGGGAAATCCGGATGTGTGTTGTCTTCAAAGATCTTAACAAAGTAAGCATAAAATATAACTTTCCTTTACCTAATATGGAGTTCCTTCTCCAGCAAGTCACTGAATCAACTTGCATGTCCATGTTGGATGGTTTTTCTGGATATAACCAAGTCTTGGTGGCCGAGGAAGATAGGGAACAAAAGACATTTATCACACCTTGGGAGATATATGCATATGCTAGAATTC
>ML797747.1:376433-391309 GCA_009831015.1 Picea engelmannii
TGGCCTAAAGCCGACATAAATAAAATAACATTACTAATCTAAATTACAACTAATGGCCTAAAGCCAACATAAATAAAATAACATTACTAATCTAATATGCCCCAATTAAGGGGTAATGAGCCAATATTAGGGCTTAACAAACTGACCCCTCAAAACCATCCTCCACTGCTCATGTGGATGGAGTTATCGGTTTTGTTAAAACCCAATCCAATTCATAGTCGATCGGAATGACCAATCATTTATTTACTACCCCAACTATCGGTTCGACTCCACTGTCATCAAACTCCACCCCGACTCAAGTACTTGAAGTGAATGCAGTTCAATCTGCTTCTCCGCAACAGTCAGGGGGAAAAAGAAAACTAAGAATAAACCTAAGAAAAACAATAATCAAATCGAAAATCCAAAAAAAAAGACACAACCACCTTATACTGAGAAGAAACCACGGTGCAAACTGAAATTTCCTTGTCTCATCTGTGGTGAATATCACTACACATGAGATTGTCCCCATCTAGAAGAAGTTTCTAAAATTTTTGAAGGGAATTATCAACCCAATGTATTGACACATCCTTTCCCACAACAACAGTCCCTGGTTGCACAAAATATTTCCCGTCCAGCAGGAAGTAACACCAATCATCCTCCTAACGAGGAAGCTTCATCAAGTGCACACATTTACATTTTTAATGGGAAATATTTGACCACTCGTACTATGACATATGACACACCACCAAGTAAACTCGATAAGGAAAAAGTATCTACTAGGACTACACCATATCCACCATCCACCTCAATTACTCCTCCTTCTAGACCACTCCATATTGAGAAACCAAATATTGACTATATCTTATGCCCACCCAAGAGCACAATCTGAAAGTCGACCTTTAATCCTAATTCGTGTTATGCTCAAAACTACAACATTGTTGAAGATATGGCCCAAGCACCTTGCGCCATGTCAGCTCTCGAAGTTCTACAACACTATCCTAGCCAACGTAGAACTATCTTGGCAGCCATCAGAGATATAGATCCAGATTCATCGAATAATATCACGTTCAACCTGGATAATTTTAAATCACGACTCTCTCACCAACTTACTTTCCAAATAGATGTCATTGTCCATAATCAACATATTCATCGTACGATTTTGGATGAGGGGGCATCCGCATGTGTCATGTCTTTGGCTTGTTGGAAAGGCCTTAAATCACCTGGTATTAATCAATATCCCACCATGTTAAGAGAATTTTATGGAAGAGGTTTCCGTCCTCGTGGATTATTATAATCCTTAGCCATTCAGATCGAAGGAAAAATTGTTTCTGTAGATGTTGAAGTAGTCGATGCTCCCCTCGATTATAAATTATTTCTAGGGAGAAGTTGGTTTTATGCTATGACTGCCATTGCTTCATCGGTTTTTTGATGTGTCCAATTCCATCATCAAGGTAAAATTGTGACCATCGATCAATTAGATTACTGCACCCCCAGTGCTCGCACTCAAACAACCAACAATATTCCTTTTTTGGGAGACTCAAAAATCACTTATGAAAGTGTGGGGTTAGGTCTCTCGAAATACTCTTCGCTCATGGGTACTTTCCCTACACCTCTTCCTCCCACCACACAACACATTGCAATGGTTAATATGATTTCATCTATAGTACATCAATTCTTTGAATCATCTGATCCTTGGATCGTACCTAGTCACTTAGAGTTCGATGTACTAGGTGACACTATGCCACTTAGTCCTGCAGAGGCCTAATACGATGCCATTCAGTCTACCTCTCCTTCACTAGATGAACAACATCTACTGGAGTCTACTACATATTCGTTACCATCCTGGTTAGATTCCCTATCCTCTACTTCCGATTACCTCGTACACATTTTTCCATCAGATGAATCTATTATGGAAATGCTCAGTATCGAGGAGGCACCATGGGAATCGAAAAATATATTTCCTCTATATTTCCTAGCGATATCGTTGAATCTCCCCAATCTACGATACTCACTCAGGATACCATCTCCAAGGGGAATTTGGGAAATATCTCTCACACGATTACCATCGACATATCCATTAAAGAAGGTATTGTGGAAAACATACAACCAGGTGCCAATTATTTAGCTGAAGAAGTTAAAAATTATACCTCCTTGTTTAAATAATTCCGCGACATATTCACCTAGAGCTACAAAGAAATTCCAGGGATCGATCCTTCGATCATTGTGCATGAAATCAAAACTTACCCAAGAGTTAAACTTGTGAGACAAAAACTTCACCCGACTCATCCTAAAAAAACCGCGACAATCAAGGCATAAGTCAAAAAATTATTAAAATATGGTTTTATTTATTCCGTCCCTCCGAACGAATGGGTTTCCAAAATTGTTCCAGTCACCAAGAAACAAGGGACTATCTGTGTTTGTGTCAATTATAAGGATCTTAGTAAGTCTTTTCCAAAGGACAATTACCCTACACCCTTTATCAACCAAATTATTGATAATTGCACCGAAAGCGTCATTTTCTCTTTCATGGATGGATTTTCTGGATATAAACAGATCAACATTTTATCGGTTGATCAACACAAAAAAACCTTCATCTATCCATGGGGAAATTTATCCTATCGAAAATTACCTTTTGGCCTTAAAAACGCTGGAGCCACTTTTCAGTGGGCTATGTCCTATGCGTTCCACGACATCAAACATATTGTTGAAACTTATCTCAATGACTTAGCAACTCACTTGACTCGTCTCCGAGACCACATTGGTCACCTACAAGCCATCTTTATTTGATGCAAGTTTTACAACATATGTTTGAACCCCCATAAATGCATTTTCATTGTTGAATCATGGAGACTCCTTGGCTTTGTCATTTCCAAAGATGGGATTAGGGTGGATCCCTTAAAATTCAAATCCATTCTCGCTTTACCCCCTCCCAACAACCTTACCCAACTGCAAAGTTTGCAAGGGTAGGCAAACTTTCTTTGCTTTTTTATTTACAATTACGCCAAAATCACTAAAGGATTCATGAGATTGTTGCAGAAATATGCTCCTTTCATCTGGGATGCAACTGCTCAACACTCTTTTTATTCTCTTAAGTATGCTTTAACGAATACACCTCTTTTGCATCCACCAAATTGTGCAAAATATTATATCCTTTATTTGGATGCCTCTACTTCCACTATTTCTATGGTGTTAGTACAAGAGGATGATGACGACACTGAACATGTGATCTACTATTTGAGTAAGAGTCTATAAGGTCCCAAACTCTGATATTCACATGTTGAAAAGTTGGCTTTGGAAATAGTTATTGTCGTCCAAATATTTCACCACTATATTATGCTACGCACTACCACGATCATTGCAGACTCGAACCCCATGTAGCACATCCTGACTCATCAAGTACATGGGTTAAAATATTTGAAATGGATCGTCATTATCCAAGAATTCGATCTCGAGTTTGCCAAGTCCAAGGCTAAAAAATTGTTGGTTTTTGTGGAATTAATTTGCGATCTTTCCCATACTGATGAGAATAATGAGCCCAATGATTCCCTTTACTATGAATCAATGTTCCTCATTAGTACATCCAATCCATGGTATTAATGCATTATTCTCTGTCTCCAAACCCAATGCTTTCAACCTAAAATTTCACGTGATGAATGACGTTGCATTAGACACCATTCAAAGTGATACCTTATCATTGGTGACATGTTGTACCATCATGGCATTGATACTGTCTTACGACATTGCTTAACCCATGAATAGTTTGAACAAGTTTTAAATGATTGTCACCTTGGATCTTGTAGCAGTAATCTTTATGGGATTCCTACAGCCCAAACATTTTTACGTGCCGATTATTTTTTGCCTTCCATATTCAAAGATCGCATTGAGGCCATTCAAAAATTCCCACCCTGTCAGATATTTCAGAAGAAAGCATGTACCCACCCATCTCCACTTCATCCCATTATCATCTTTGACCGCTTTTCCAAATGGGGTATCAATTTCATGCAATGTAAGCCTACCTCAGTTGGGGGGAACGGTTATATCATTGTTTCCATCGATTATTTTATAAATGGGATGAGGTTGTGCCTACATTCCTTAACGAGGGATGATCTGCATCACTTTTTGTTTTTAATCATATCATCGATCAATTCAGTGTCCCTCAAGCTATTACTGTTGATTTTTCAATAGGCAAGTTTTAAGCATGAATTTCATTCCATTTTACCATTTAACTTAAACCATAAACAATTTTGTTGCAATAACCAATATCACAAGAAGAAACACCATGCACGAGTACACAAGAAGTTTCTTGAGAAACCCTTCTCAACAAGGGATTAAAACCCAACCAATCCTTTGTTATATTCTTCAAGAGAAATACCTCCACCACCAAGAAAACCTAGCACATAAAAGGGTGCTTGCAAACCCTAGAAGACTAGCGCCCAAGAGAAGTGCACACTTTTCCCAAGAAGATGTACTTGCTGAAATTTCCAAACTCACACACAAGATATGACTCCTCAATGGGGAATTTACCTTTACTTATAATAGACTTGAGCTATCAACATAAGTGTTTATTGGTACAATAGGGCCGACCTCTCTAACTCACAATATAATTAATAATAACCAGATTAATTATCTTTTACATTAGTTATCAATTACATTAAGGTTGGGACGACATGTACCCTTTACATTACAATTAGGGTTACAGGTAGGTATGACTCTTGAACAATATAGAAATGGATATCATACACCCACTGGTGCTCAACCACTAGGGGCACATCCATAGGGATGTCCATATCTCTATCTCACTGTGTCTCATAGGATAACCACACTCACTAGTGCTCAAACACTAGGATCACGTTCACATGTGCTCGTCCACAGACACGTCCACTCAACAAATCTTCTTTCCCACTACATTACACATGAGATTCATCTGGAGTTCATCATCTAAACTCTCTGCTCATAGGAGGCTAATGCATCATCTTCAACTTTGTCTCATAAAGATGCACCCAACTCATGTGAACTCACACATTCACCTTGTGCTCAACCACATGCATGTCCAATTCAAAAGATCTCCTTTATAACTGCTTTACACAGGAGAATCATTTGGAGTTCTTCTCAACTCTCTGTAAGGACGAGGCTATCACTACGTTCCAGTTCTGTCTCATATAGGAACCACACAACCATCTTAGGGGATGTCTCTCAAGTCGACTTAATCAGTCTGTGTCCTGGATAATGTCTCACGCAGCTGTAATCATCAACACTCCCTCTCAGTTGGGGAGGAATTCTCCACCAGGCCAAGTCTCACATGAAATTACTTCAAACTTTGTCTTGGATGTAGTCATCAACACTTCCTCTCAACTAGGGAGGTATTATTCACCAACACAATTTGGTGAAGAAGTCTGCAATCTTCTCATGTGTAGGAAGGTACAACACATGTATTGTTTTCCTTTGCATGATGTCTCTGATATAGTGATGTTTTATCTCAACGTTTTTCGAACTATCATGAAACACTAGGTTCTCAAAGTGATTTACACACAACTCTGGTTATCATCATAGAATCCATCTCATGATCAAGTAAATCTGTCAGAAGCTTGTGAAGCCACACTACTTCGCACACTCAATGCTATAAATTCTGCTTTTGTGGTACTCAAGGCTACATATATTTTTTTCTTGCTTCACCAGGAAACCATGGAAAACTTCATGGTAAAACAACAAACATATGTGCTCTTCATGGTAAAATAACAACAAACAATAGATAATCTCTTCTAAATATGTATCAACATATCCCTGCAAACTCAAGTTCACACTGGAGGAATATCTCAGGACATGTCCAACTGTGCCTCGTATATATATCAATACATACTTTACTGCTATCCAGTGAGTCTGTCTCGGCTGACTCATGGAGTGACTAGGGACATTCACTGCATAGCATATATCAGGTCTGGTGTTAACCAGATACATCAATCATCCAATCAGTTGTTGGTACACATGTGGATTAATCTTGTCTGAATCATCATCATTTATTATTTCTTCAAATCCATCACCATCAGTGTAGACATGGATTTGTATTGTCATAATGAACTTCTTAATATCCAATGTATATTGTCCTTGACTCAGGAAAATCTCATCAGTCCTCGGTTATACTTCTTGTCTCAAGAAGTAGTAAATCATACCTAGATTCTTCATCTCAAAATAAGAGGTTGAGACTTGCTTGTATTCAACAACATGAATTCCTGAATAATTCATCAAAATAAGTCTCTCATCACCAACAATGTAATATTATAGGTTTGGATCAATAATACTTTTGTTGGAACCCAAACTCATCAAGAATCCATCTATTTGATATAGTTTCCAACTCGTGGATGGTTGTACAGATGAAAGTGCATCTGTCTACTGGATCAATATGTCTCATCATAGTTAACTCCTTCTGCTTGTGAGAATCCTCTGGCCACATGTTTGTATTTATTGATACTTCCATCAACTGTATAGATCCATTTAGAAGTCACCATAGGTTTCCTTTCTGGTCTCAGAATGATGTGTCATACATCATTCTTTTAAGATGTACTGGAATTCTTATGTTATGGATTTTTTCCATACTTGTTCACCTATCACTTCTCCATGACATGGAGTCTTATAATCAATGGAGTGGCTTATGGCTGAAAGGTAACTTGAAAAAATCTTCTGCTTTCTCAGAACATCCCTTGAGGGACTAGTATGTTTCTCTTCCTTTTGAAAAGTTTTGTTGAACCTGGGTAGGCCTTTTATGCCCTACTGTAATATCTCTTTTCATATCAACTGGAGAAACTAAATTTGTTGGAATACTATATGTCTCCCTCTGAACTGTTGAAGGGGAAGAAGGTATTATTTATTTCTTATTTTACTTTTTTTTTACTCCCTCTGAGTCAAGTAACTCTCTCTGAAGTCTGAAGGATGTAAGTCTTCTTTTATTTCTTTCTGTATCTTTTATGTCTTCTTGACCATCGTAATAATCAATAAATAAGGTTTTGGACTCCCGTACCAGGGATAATGGTCCAAGTCATGAGAGCTCCCATACTGGAGATAATACCCTTCACTTATTAAGAATGCAATCAACTATAAAATTAATGATCAAATGATTTACATGGGTTTGTAGTCATGTTTAGTTTTGTTTGGTTTTAGAGGAAGTAATTTTCCTCTGTCTTATATTCATTCTTTTGAGGTGGGTTTGGATAAATGTCAGTGGTGGAAACATATTGTCTTCCCTTCTTCCTGGTTGGACAATTTATTGTATAGTGGCATATTTGTCACATTTGAAGCATTGAATATCTGAAAAAAAACTGTTCTTTGATTATGACCTGAGGTTTATGGAGACTTGTCATCTCTGAATGTTTGTCTAAAGTTCCTTTTGAATATTCCTTCTTTCTTTCTATGAAGTGAAAGAGCATGATTTTCATCAGGGGTGTATTCCACTCCTCTATTTCTAAGTCTAAGTTCTTCTTGAGTACATTCTATCCACAAACGATCAAAGGTTGGTAAATTTTCTCTTCCACTGATGCTTTGAAGAAAGGGCTCCCAATGTTTTGGAATATTGTTGAGAGTATATAAGACAAGTTCTTTGTTGGACATGATTTCTCCAATGGCTCCTAGTTGTTATTTAATATCTGATATCTTCATAAAGAAGGTAGCAACTATATCACCTTTCGTCATCTTAGTACTTTGAAGTTGGCCCTTTAAGGTAAGAGCTCTGAGGGTGCTGTCACTTTCAAACATATATTTTAATGCTTCATACATTTCAGAAGTTGTCTTCAGGTTGGAAATATGTGGTAAGAGATGATCTCTTACTGAGTAGATGATTATTTTTTTTGCCTTAACATCTTCTTCCTTTCTTATATTCTTCTCTTCATCAGTAGCTGTATCTGGTAAATTTTTTGTTACCACATCCAAAAGGTCATGTTATTCAAGGGTGACCTGAAGCCTTGATTTCCAGTAGTTGAAGTTGCTTGTTCCATCAAGCCTATCTTCTACTAAGGTTTTGTTCTTCATTTGTTCATATTTCTTCTCAAACTCTCGCCAATTGGACTTATAAAAACTAATTGTTAGGTTGGACTAGTATCCTTAGTTTTTTTTGGGCTTATGAATGAAAAAAATCAACTTTGAGAGTGTCACATGAATTCTTGTTGAGTTGAAGCATTTCTTCAAGAAGTTGCAGAAACCATAATATCAAGATTCTGTAGAAAATTTCGACACCCAAGAAACCTTACGGCCAAAAATTCAAAATCCTTGGAAATTCACTTTGAAGGTCTTTGGAGATGCGATGAGGAAGGAAATACAAATTGATCCAAGTTTTAGCTCCAACGTCCACGTGTAAGGTGATGAAAAGGCCAATCAAGTGAGGGTCGTACGGATTTTTGTAGAAACCCTAGAGGCTATACGAAACTGTAGAAGGAGGACAACTTAGAATTTTAATTTCTCGTGTAGGGGTTCTTCAAGACCTATGCTCTGATACCATGTTGATTTTTCAATAGGAAAGGTTTAAGCATGAAGTTCATTCCATTTTAGAATTTAAATTAAACCATAAATAATTTTGTTGCAGCAACCAAGATCACAAGAAGAAACACCATGCACAAGTACACAACAAGTATCCTGGTAAAATATTCTCAACAAGGGAAGAAAACCCAACCAATCCTTTTCTATATTCTTCAAGAGAAATACCTCCACCACCAAGAAAACCTAACACATAAAAGGTTTCTTGCAAAACCTAGAACACTAGTGCCCAATATAGGTGCACACTTTTCCCAAGAAGATGTACTTGCTGAAATTTCCAAAGTCACACACAAGATATGATTCCTTAATGGGGAATTTACCTTTACTTATATTAGACTTGACTTGTCAACAAAAGTTTTTATTGGAAAAACAGGGCTAACCTCTCTAACTAAAAATATAATTAATAATAACTAGATTAATTATCTTTTACATTAATTATCAATTACATTAAGGTGGGGCCAACCTATACCCTTTACATTACAATTAGGGTTACATGTAGGTTTGACTCTTGAACAATATAGAAAGGGATCTCATACACCCACTAGTGTTCAACCACTAGGGGCACATCCATAGGGATTTCCATATCTCTATCGCACTACGTCGCATAGGAGAACCACACTCACTAGTGCTCAACCACTAGGATCACGTTCACCTGTGCTCATCCACATGCACGCCCACTCAACAGATCTTCTTTCCCACTTCATTACACATGAGAGTCATCTAGAGTTCATCATATCAATTCTCTTATTAGAGGAGGCTAATAAATTGTCTTCATCTGTGTCTCATAACGATGCACCCATCTCATGGGAATTCACATGTTCACCTTGTGCTCAGCCACAAGCACGTCCAACTCAACAGATCTGCTTTCTCATTGCATTACACAAGAGAATCATATGGAGTTATTCTCAACTCTTTGTAAGGAGGAGGCCATCACTATGTTCCAGTTCTGTCTCAGATAGGAACCACACACCCATCTCAGGGGCTCTCTCTCAGGTCGAATTAATCAGTCTGTGTCCTGGAGAATGTCTCACGCAACTGTAATCATGAAAAATTGTAACTGACCACAGATCCCATTTACAGAACCATATGATGGGTGAATTGCACACTAAGCTAGGTTTTCTCCACGAAAATTCATCCCCTTACTACTCTCAGGAAAATGGACAAGTTGAGGCCATACAAAAAGTCATGAAAACCATGCTTCAACATATGATGGGAGTGAACAAAACCTCTTTGAATTTGCATCTCTTCTTCACACTCTGGGCTTATCAAACTTCAGTTAAAACCACCACTGGATTTACACCCTTCCAATTGGTATACGTGATAGCAGCGGTGCTACCGATCGAATGTGAGATTCCCTCTTTGAAACTCACTATAGAACTCCTACCCCATGCTCCTGCTGAAGAAGAACAATTTTTATATCTAACCAAGATAGATGAAACCCGTCACGATGCTTCTCTCATCAACACGACATATAAAAAACACATAAACGATCAACATGATAAGTCCATCCAACCTCGCACTTTAGTAGAAGGAGGTCTAGTCCTAGTCTATGATCAAGATCATGACAAAATGGGAGCAGGAAAGTTAGAACCATGTGGCATGGGATATACATCATAAAACATGTGTTACATAGAGGTGCCTACAAGTTAGTAAATTACGATGGAATATCTCTCGGTGAGCCCCAAAATGGGATTTACCTGAAGAAGTACTATGCATAGAATATCTCGCATGTGTGTTTTGTACATTATTGTACTATATACTTTTGACATGGTGTGTCTTTTATTTTGTGTGCATGAGTTTTGCCCCAGTTTCGTATACTTTACTTTGTGATTGAATGCACATATGAAATCATATTTTCCCATCTATTTCGGGTTTGCGGATGGCGGTAGTCGACATACCCAGAATATCGCTTCTTCAGCTTGGGTCATTTACCACTTTGGTGAGTTGGTGAGTTCATGAGGAATTTGCCTCGGATCCATGACCAATAAAGTTGCAGAGTATCATGTCGTCATTGGAATTTTAATTGAAGCCTCTTCTCCAGGTATATCTTAATTGATTGTCAAACTTTATTCTCAACTCGTGGTCCATCAACTAAACCGTGAGTACACCGTTCGTAACCTAGTTTTACTATGTCTCCATCTAAGGGTTCGCTGTCTCAAAATATATTTTGAATTTATAGAATATAGACATATATCGAGAGGAATTGATACGATTACAGATTTGTTAGAAAATTATATGTTAGATTCATATATTGCGCATAGATAAACATTTGGGACATAAATCATATGAATAAAAACATCACATAAAACAAAAATACAACATAAGTAGCCACCACAAAACTGGTTTATATATAAGCTTGATAGAAAACGTTTTTTTCAAAATAAATCATCCAAAAGTACATAGCAGGGAAAAACATGGGATTTTTATGCCCATAGAACCATCATAAAGAATAAAAGTGTCTAGAGAGTCTACTCGTCCCCCTGCACCACGTTGTGCTTAGCATAGCACACTACCGCTCTTGCTACTCGTCATAGAAAATGACTGAGACCTTCAGTGACCCCAACTATATGTCTTTGAACGTGTAGGGGTACATTTCTCATCCTCATGGGAGGAACGCCCATGGTCAAACAAAGGAGGTTCCTCTCCACCTCTCAGAGTCCTCCTACTACAACGTCATGCTCTGTTGCCCCCTGAGCATCTTCGTGACATCCTAGTGTTGGAATCTCTGTCAGACATGACACACCTCTGTCTACATGATGAAAAAAACATTATTTAGATCCCTCCTCATACAACCAAAAACATATAAAATCCAAAAAAATATTGTTACAAGGTTATGATATTTCATACCTAATATATCCCACTGTGTACCCTCGAGAAGCACTAAATCTGCATTACCCCTTAAGTCCGAACTATCATATGGAAAATCCTTTATCACCACTAGCTTCCTCCTCCACCATGCAAACAAGTCAGTAGTAAATCAAAAGTCCTAGGGTTCATTCCCTAACCTAGGGGAAAGATTAGTCCACCACTCCATGTGGGGCTCAGTCGCAGGGCATGCTATCAATGCAACCTACGGTTGCATCTATGGAACCTAATCGAGGAAAAATGAGACCAGGAAGGATCCATGCCCAAACTGTTTTTATCTTCACGTTCGACATTTGGAGATTCGGTCCTTAATGTTCCTTAAAAACCCCGCGCTCGAGTTGAATAGCCTAAGATCCAAGCACTGAATGACATAAGATCATATCTGGGACTTGGAAGTGAGATAGGAACTAGTACTTTCTACATGTTCTGTGATAGAAAATAGGACGTATCGGAGAGATAAATCCATCATGTCTTTTATGACAATCCTCCCTCCTACCAAGCATGACCCTGGTATGCAGTATTGGGCAACATATGCCTCTATCGGTCGTGGAGTGGCCTGATGCCCAGAAAAAAGAACATGCACTCCTCTCCTCAAGATCCTCGTCAAGTACACGTCATCCATGTCAATCTAGAGCATGTGTGGTCCTATTCAGAATGATTTCTCATCATTATCCCATAACCCGATCAAATATTCGAGTAAAATAACTTCTTTCCTCATATTTTGGAGTTTGAAATACTTAAGCAAGGCACAATTTTGTAAGGCCGCCCTTGCTTGAGGGTCTTGTAAATAAGTGATGTAATCAAATTCATGTTCATGTTCTTTCTATTCAATCATGATTATCTACGAGGAAAACCTACAAATTCATGAATTAATCATCGTTAACTAAGTTTTTAAAGAAAAAATTACCCTTTTCCAGCCTAAAAATAAAAAAAATATTAATTTTTTCTCCTAGTGCTCCTTAAAAAGAGAGAACAAAGTGCCAATTCTCCCTAAACACACATACCAAGGTGCTTAAATCATGATCGACGCTCCCCTCGATTACTTGAGGGAGCGTTGATCCAATTTGATGCTCTAGGGATTCCCAAGGAGCCTAAGCACATAAATTAAAGGATGAAATTCAATATAAAAAAATGTAAATGAATGAGGAAGAGGAAAAAACCAACCTGATCCAAATGATTTTGAAAACGGTTTCCCACATCTCTCGTAATCAACGCTTGAAAAAACACTCCAAAGAGGAAAAAACTCAAAGAGAAAAGGAGAATAGTAAAACAAAGGTGAAAAAGATTTCTTGCCCTAATGTGATATTTGATATGTTCAAATTTGGTTGTTTTTCCTCCTTTCCACATTTTATAAATTTTATTTTTGGGTTTTTTGTACCTTTTTAGAAGCTACTAATATCTTTTGCCCAAAAAAACTTGATTATGCAGGAATTGGAGCAGAGATTCTTTGATGGCCTCGTATCGCCAATGAGCTTAGTCTTTGTTCTTTCTCATGCTCATAAATACATGAGAATGTAACCGAGTATACTTTTATCACTTTTTTAGACTCGTAAAGGTTATACTAAAAAGGAACCCCTTGGAGTTTCCTTTAAGATATTTTCAGACTCTCTAAACATGAAAAGATTGTCGAGTGATCTTGATTCCTTTCACACTTGTTAAAAGGTTTGAAAGGGCGTCTTTCGAGTAATATTTTATCTCTTTTTTCAGACCTCGTAGACTAAAATTATAAAAAAGGACAACCCTGGACTCACCTTCAAGTACTTTTTGGACTCTCTAAACATGAAAAACCATCGAGTTTTCCTTCTGCAGACTCACAAAATTACACACTGAAGGGCCCATCTGGGGATGAACCCTTACTTCTTCCAGTTCATTAAATAACGGAAGAGGAAATTATCGAAGGTGAGTTATATCGAGAAAGTGTTATCCTCCATGAGCTCGTTAAATTAAAAATAGGTACTCATCTATCTGGATGGGGGAAAAAATTGAAGGAAGTAGGTCAAATGTCTTGAAAATGTTTTTAAGCAGCTCTTGCAGTCGCCCTTGAACATGAAACTTGTTTTAACCTCCACACTGAACACATGGCTAATCCATTAAAACCTTCGCACTAAACCAATCCTATGAGTTTTTCTGCTCCTTAGACCCATCCAAAAAATTCCTTAGCACTCGCTGCATGATGTTTTGTTCCACTATGTGTTTAGGCTACCAAGTCTTACACCGTGCCTCAGTGTTCAAGGGAATTTTCCACCTCAAAATTCAACCATCTACAAAATTACCAGTTTCCATACCCATGTCATTCTGTGTTCACCTGCCTTATCTCATCACTTTCTTGAGACAATTTTCATGTCGACTGATGGGGGATACATCAATGCCCTCCTTCAATGAGTATTTTCCTATTGACTTCAACAAAATTATCTAAGAAATAGACTTAGGAACACATAAGTATCTTGGGACCTGCATGCCTCAATGGCAAGCCTCCTCACATTCGACAGTGGGTATTCATTAATGACCCTTGACCGATTGATTCCATGAATGTTCGACTTCAAATCATTTTTCACATTTTTTGGACTGTACTTTTAAAGTGCCTTAAAAATTATCAACATCAATGATGATTTATCTTGCACTTGTTAATGGTATACCTCAATGAATGATAATCAATTGGTTTCTACCATGTTTGACATCAAAACATCTATTCACATGGATAATATTCATACTACATCAGGATTGGGACGAAGACCCTAGGATGAGAATTCACTCTGTTATCTGCTCTACCCAGGCTACGAAGGAAGTCATTTGAGCATGTTGATATATATGTTGTCACATAGATCCATTTGTATTGGTCTATGGCTATGTTTTATCATTTCGTAGCTCCACTGTGTATTTTGCGTGGCTACGATCATTTGATGTCATAGAGGTATGAATCCACATTATATCTCTGGTTTCCTTACCCATACTCAATATCATCACGGATCCACAGTGTAATTATTGGTGACCATACTTTGAGTCACTCATAGTCCGAGCATAGGTATGCTTTCCTTGGGAATGGAACAGATATTAACATTGTTTGATGGTTTTATGAAACTTCTACCAGGTTGCCTGACTCCATACCCTTGCTTCAAAGAGTCTAGAAAGTGTTTCGGCCATCGAATTTCATCTTCTAACTTCACACTTTAGGGGGCAATTTGTTACACATCAAAATTACTCACTTCGACAATGTCACATTCTTGTTGTCGCAGGTGTCGTAAGTGTCACATTCTCATTGTCGCAAGTGTCCTAAGTGTCGCATTCTCATTTTCGCAAGTGTCGCACTTTTTTCGCAAGTGTCGTAAGTGTCACTTTCTATTTTCGTAAATATCGCATCGTGAACGACACCATGAAAACACTTAATACAACCCCTAAAACATGTTAGAAGAAGAATCCCCATCATCTGATAGTTGAAAAAAATGTTTTTATATGGGAATTGCTCATCTTGGAAACTTTTGGGAAGATCAATGCTCCCATGCTCATATACAGGGAGC
>ML797748.1:0-19027 GCA_009831015.1 Picea engelmannii
GATAAAGAATTGAGATTTGTTTGACCTGTTGAAGGAAATGTACTGTTGTCATAATTGTTAAATAGAAAGTTGGAACATAATATATTCAATCTAGCGCTAAGATAAATCTTCTTGATTAAAATGTTTTTTTATAAGGTTTAGTTTTGAAATAGAATAAAGGTTGTAATGGATGGTGTGTAGTGGTATTAAGAATACTAATAATCAGTATTATATGATATCAATGTAAGTTGATTATCTTGTTAAAGGATGTATTACTATGCTTTAGGAATAGTAAAATTGTGATAGAAAACGTGAAGGATACATTTAAACGTATACATCTATGAACCTCATTGTTATAGAAATTCTATTAAAAGATCCTTTTTGTAGGCATGTTAATGAACTTAGCGTAACACTTAGATAGGAGTGAAAAGAATTTAAGGATTTCCTAGAGTGAATTTTAATGGACCTTTTAAATAAAGTAATTAGTAAAGGAATGGTGTTAATGATTAAATATTAATGAGTTTATTACTGTAATTAATATTGATTATTGACTGACATTATTGTGGCATTGAGAAATTATTGACCTTATATTATGATGATAATAAGGCTATGATTATTGAATATTTCAAAACTTCATCACCTACGCCTCTAATATTGTTTTAAGATCGAATTGTGCAAATCTTAATTAATTGGGTGCGATGGATTTGGCTTGTAATTCTATTATGTCATTGGTATATTTCTTTAGATTCAGTATAGTATGTTAAGTAGATCATCATATACTGAATTGCTCGATTATTGAGAAGATGATTTATTTTATTATTAAATGTTGAATTATAGTCTTGATTGTTAGACTAAGAATGGTTAAGGGAATTAGAAAAATCCTTGTTCCTCAAAACAGTCGCTAGTCCTGAGACCTTAAATGGTGAAAATCAATCTGTAACATCCTGCTCTTGCACGCACCTGATGTAACTTATTCTTTGAGGACACTTGTGTGCAAGTGATCCGGCTCATTATATGATTGACGACATCGCTTATGGATTATGATGATTAGATTATGATTTATGATGTTATGTTATGATATTTATGTATAGACAGGTGCTATTGACTGGTTGCTCCTGAGTGTACAAGACTCTTGATAGATTGAGGATGTCGATGGCATCGATGGACCTCCTTGAAATCTGGATCGAGTCAGGGAGTGGACTGTATATGGTTTGAGTATTTATGATATTGTATATGTGACATATGATTGGGTATATTATGATGTTGTTTATGGATCGCTAACATATTTCATTGATGGATGTAAGTTGACGATTGCTTGCTAATCAAACTCACATTTTGAGTAAAGGGGTCACACACGACAACCAGATATATTGAGGGAGAGGTGTGGCAACAGCTCTTCCACAGCCTACTAGGACTCTCGTCGTGGCTTGAACTGTAGGTTAACGATTACCTAATTTGAGAGATCCACGATGTCGTGATGGAAGACTAAGATAGTCACTCGTGAAGATTCTAAGGGGCGCGCAATAAGGCAAGGTCCTTATTTATTAGAGGCCCTTAGTCTCCCACAAGGTCGCCTCATGGAGTATTGATTCCAAGGGTTAGACGTCTACCAAAATCATTCAAAAGGCGAGTGGCACCTTTGGAGTACGTAGTGCGTCTTGAAGGGCACGTCACATAAATGAACATGAATGAAGGCAAGTGGCACCCTTGGAGCATGTAGTGCATCATGAAGGGCATGCCATGGTTTTTAACATTGGTGAGTCAATGAACCTAGGTACCTAGAAAACAATATCTCATTTTGACCTTGTCAACCTTAAAATAAATGTTGCATGAGTAAAGTTTAATAATTATTAAATTTCCCTTGAAAAAAAATAAAAAATCTAAGCCTAGTCGAAATTAGAGCATAGGTCTAATTGGGGTTTAAGGACCAAAATTGATTAATCAATTAATAAAGTGGGGGATGTAGAAAAATCAAATGTAAAAATTAAAGGAGAAATAATTTATCCAAAAATTTAATTTTTAGCTATGTGCAAAACTTGCTAATTTAGAACTTAGACAAAAAAGGAGAAACTTAAATATAAAAGGAATGTGAAACATAGAAGGAATATAGTCTAGAGAACTTTCCTAAAATGAACTCGACTAAGCTTTAAGAAAGGTGTCAGTCATTAAGGGAATTTGAGGGAATAAAGGGACATCGAGGAGCGTTTTTAGGAACTCTTTTAGGTGGGTGAGGAAAATTGACAAATTAATTTAATTAATTAAATGAATTTAGAGTGAAACTAAGGAATCGGGTGACAAGTGTATGAGGGAGAATATTCCTAATAAAAATTTAATAAAATTAAATTAATGTGCATTTTGGAAACTAGTCACTAAGAGAAATCTATAAAACAAATGGCAGAGGAGGGGAATGGGGCACATCTGGTATGCGTAAGGTTATGTTGTCGGTTTTTTCTTGATTGATTTTTCTTGTGGGCGTTGGGATACCCAACTCAGATAGAAAGTGGTAGCTCGACCTTGCGAGGTGATCTGGGAGATAGATTTCTCTTGTTTGTGTATGTGGCCCCTTTGCAGCTCGGGGGGCTCAGGGGGAAGAAGAGTACCCCTAGCGTGGGTTGGGAGGTACTGGTGAGGTCTCAGTAGTTAGCAAGTGGGAGCTAGACAAAGCGCAAGCACGAGAGAGCCACTTCAGATTTTTTTCCTTCGGTTACGGTACGCATGTTAAATTTCATTTGAAATTAGTTTAAAAATGGTATGTGACATTATATGTTGATGAACATTTTAATGGTTCCTTGAAGCTTGATGGGTGTGCACTTTTTTTTTTTTTTCTGATAATGAAGAATCCATGGTTAATTTAAAATTTTGTGTTTTTCCCTTCACAATCGTTGTGTCCTGCTTACTCTCTGTGTCAGATTGTTTTACCTCTTATTCAATCAACTTGTAAAACTCAAATTCCATCTCTGCAACCTAGATTCTTTTATATATTTTTGCGCCTTCTTATTTTCACCCCGTAATTAGCTTGTAATCTAGATGCATTTTTCTCCACTGCGTTTCACTTATATTCGCAATTTTTGTCTCTGTGTTTTGGGTTTTCATTGGAATTCACAACAAAAATTTTATGTTGTCGAGACTTGGCGTTATAGTTTTATTTCTCTTACACAAAATTTGTCTTCTCTTTTCATCATGGTTCAAGGGTACTCTTAATTGTTTGAACTGTAGAGAATAAAGAGGATATATGATGATGTTTAACCCCTCCTTTTTGCAACGTTGGGTGTATTATTAATCCATAACTTTCATAAGGGAAATTTGATTTCTGATAAAGCTCAACGATATGGGTAAAGGCACCCATCGTCACTCTGCTTTCATCTCTTTTTGGGGTCGATCACTACGAGAAAAAAAATGTATAGGTTACTCTCCCTTGGTTTCTATCTATCTGTGACACTTCTCCTTTTCCACACAGTCCTTCTCTTCTTTCGTCCAGCTGTGGTTACGTGTTGGGTGTTTAAAATCTGGTACTCATGCATTTAAACATTGTCCCAGGTAGGACTCAAATGTTGGGCAACCTTCCGCTGGATGTCTCCCTAATCTGGTCACTTTGTTACGACCAAGTCTCTATCCATGCCGACCTTCTACGCTAAAGATGGGGAATCCTATCCTGGTATATCCCAATTATGTTTGTCATAAATCAATCATTCTCTGGAAAAGTATCTTCCCACTCCATTTCTTGGCTGTCAATCAAAGGCAAAATCATTTCTGGCACAGTTCGTTGCTCCCCGACCCTTCTCTAAGTTCCTTATCTCTCCATAATGTCAACCCCATAGTCTAAGTTTTATTTTTTTTTCACTTCCCTTCCAACGAAGAACTCATTCAGTGAGTAAGCCTACAATCTATCTCGAGTTTGAACCAATCCATTTCTTGCAAACTAGCCCATGCCCACCACCACATGGAAGCACTTAACCAAATCCACGAAGGCAAGAAGTGATAAATCTGGCAGATAGGATTGACTTGAAGAACGCTTGTTCCTCTAAGTTTGACCTATTCTCCCAGCTCGACAACCCTCTTTTTCCTCAATGTATAGATGGTCATTTACCTCTTCTAATAAATAGATTTCCTCTACTCTTTGACATTTTTTCTCCTAGTGAAATTGCTTCCCACCTCAGCGCATTCGTAGCCACCCTCCTGCTTGGTTTAGGCGGGTACCTCAACGAAATTGGGGTGCTAAACTCCAACGTTTTCCCCTCTTGAGTTAATGATTTCATGATCAGTTAAATACTTTTTAAATGCAGGAATGGTTACTGAACGGTTGTTCCTTGTACAACGGGATTCCGCCCTCACCGTTATATTCCTTGTAATTATTTAAGGATGACAAGTTTCAATAATGCGCGTTGTTTTAATAAGTATTATAATGTTCTATTTTTTAATATGAATGTTATTGAGTTGTAAGGCTATGTAATTATTCCATGACGAAAGGTTTTGATCCTAATCATTTGGTTCAATAACATTATAATGGTGGAATATTGATATGATTTCTTTATTGAACGAAAGGATAACAAAAGTGGCATTCCTAAAAGTGAGAATGATAAAATAATAAAATATAATGGACTTTTAATTCTCTTGTTAAGGAAGGCTATGTAATTATTCCATGACGAAAGGTTTTGATCCTAATCATTTGGTTCAATAACATTATAATGGTGGAATATTGATATGATTTCTTTATTGAACGAAAGGATAACAAAAGTGGCATTCCTAAAAGTGAGAATGATAAAATAATAAAATATAATGGACTTTTAATTCTCTTGTTAAGGAAAGTTTACTACTCTTTCTTTATAAGTTTTATTTTATATAGTAAAAAGAATATTGTAATGTTCCTAAGTTTTATTTTATAGAGAAAAAGAATCCATTGTAATGTGACTAAGTTTTAATATAATTAGCATTACATATAATAAATATATTATGGTAATAATCTTTGAATATGATTATCATTCAAGCATCATAGCAATAATAAGGAATGCGTATTAATTAGATTTTATTACTCCACTTAGATATATTGATGCAACTTCATTGTATTATTTAGATTTTATTTCGACACTTATATATGTTGATATATGATCATTTTAATACTTAGAATTTAGCTCGCCACTAATCTATGTTGAGGCTTGATCATTTAATATTGAATTTCCCTTGCGCCTTGGTTTATGCTGAAGAATATGTGTTTAGATGGTTTTCACTATGTGTTGAGTTGATGTAAAGTGTTTACACTTTAGTTTACTAGAACACTGGTCACGATGTTACTGTATGATTCCTTGTGAAAAATAAATTGTGTGCATTGATCAATAAGTAATTTATGTTATTCGAAAATTATATCATGTGCTTACTTGATTATGATGTTGATTATTGTAATTGATGATTGATTTAATCGCTCGCCTGGAAGTTAAGTAGATTTGTTGTGCCTTAAAAATTAAATGAGTAGATTATTGTGTCTCGACTTATGTCGTTGCTAGATGGATTTAGTATTTACGTTCTCTTGCACCATGGAATTTTATGTTACATGTGTTGGGTTTCAGAATGCTATTGCGCCTTGATGATCATTGATTATGTTATTTAGCTTAGTCGTCTTGGACTTGATTGTGTTAGGTGGGATGTATACACCTCCTTGTTCCTCAGAACAATCACCATCCTTGAGACCTTAAATGGTTAAAATCAATTGGAACCGGGACTTGAGAGTTTCTTATGTGTTGTAGAGGTCCTAACATTGCAGAGTAGGTTGGGTGGGTAGTATCTTATGTCATTTTAGGATTATCTTTATGATCCTTAAGTAGCGTTATGTTATCTCATATTATCTCGATGTTCTCTGATGATTTTCCTTATGAGACAAATTGAGCGGTTTATGATTCATGTTGTGATGCGTCATTATTAAAAGAATGCATTGTTATGGGCTACGGTTTATTGTGTTAATCCGTCCATCTATGTATCGTTATTCATTGCAATGTTGTGTCAGCTTATGTCGTGCAGTTTTGTTAACATGTTAATTGTGTTTCATTAATATGTCAGATGATGTGCCAATGATGTCATTATCAGTTGTGATGTATATTTGTTAATGTAAACAAAAACACATTTTACCTGTTGTATGTCTCTTTAGTTTTCGTAATGAAGGTTCATTACATATGGTATCACAACGGGTTCAACCCTGCGACTGCATATCATCATGCCTTCCACTGAATTATGCACTGGATTAATAACTTAGAACTAATTAAAATTTTAACATGTTCATGATTTAATCATGGTTAGAGGACGTCACGAAGGTTCACGACGTGGTGCCAGGGGAGGAGGCACGACGCCTCTAGTAGAACCCATGCCAAAGGGGTCCAATCCCCAAGGAGAAGAACAAGTCTTGATCATGAGTGGATTTTCGCGCAAGATGTGTTGGGTCTAACAAGTTCCTTCTAGGGAAATGTCAGAGGCCTTGACTAACCATCTGTACTTAGATAAGGCCATGGAGCCTATACCCCTGAGGGACCACAGTGCGCCCCAGAGAATACTAGTAGCATTCATGGGGAACTCTAGAAGATTAAGTTGTCGCATTCATGAGTGCCATGGACAGATCAATCATCGAGGCGTGGCTAGAGAACAAGTCGATGTGTTTCGCACTTCGTGGTTATGACCTCGAGAACGAAGGTTCACATGGCAGTCTTCAACCAAAGGGGAGCACTCTTTTAAGGTGGAAGATGCTCCTACCTCAGCTAAACATGGCCGTCGGAGCCGTGTTATGGGAACGGCTCGATGAACAGTTCCGGGAAAAGTAATTGTCAGAGGAATTCATTGAGCGCCAGCTCAATGAGTTTAGCACCTTATGACAAGGTGGTCGTATGGTGCCAGATTATGATATCAAATTTATGAAGATACTCTGGTATGCCCCGCATCTGAACACGAATAAGCTGAGGTCACCAAGTTCATGTGCATCCTTAACTCCAATTTAATGTGAAGGCGAGGGTCTAAATGCCTTGGACATTGCACAATGCATTCCAGTAGGCCTTCTAACTGAAGAATATTTGACAGCGAGAGTTAGGGCAGGACTCCTGGAAGACCGTCTGGACTGACGACATCTGGTGCATAGCATCAACAGACACCAGCCAGACAAGACATCTTGGTATCAATATACATCTATAGAACCCTTGTTCATGGCACCACGACGACAAGTTCCTCAACAAAGAACCCCCTACAGGGCACCACCACTTTGCAACAGAAGCGGTTGGGTCTGTTCAGCGGAATAGACCAAGGTTTCAGGCTGGTGGGCCACATTACCAACGAGACTGTCAGGTTGAGAGGGCCAAAGCAGTCAGGTCAACAGGACACACTATCTTTGTGAATATGGGCAAGTCCCATAGGATTCATGTAGCGGTGAATAACTGCAAGGAAGAGCACCAATCTACTGTGCTCGAGACGTCAGGTACTATCGTTGACCAAAAATTTAGTATTTTGATAGATCCAGGGGCTACAGAGAGTTTTATTTCTGGTGCAACGCTAAAAATAATTAAGGTAAAGGTAGTTGAACAGAATGATTTTAGATAAGTAGAAATGGTTTCACGAGCCAAACAGAAGGTTGGAAGAAAGGTTATAGGATGTAGCCTTACCTTGGGATATTTTTTCATGAATACCAACCTGTACGTAACAATATTAGGATCTTATGACGTCATGATCGATATGGATTGGTTGGAATCACATGAGGCAATACTCAAATGTAATACAAAATGGTTGAGTTTGGTCCATGATGAGGAACATAGACGGGTGATTTTAGGTAGGAACCAAGGATTTTCCCTAAGGTTCATCTCTTCCCTATAGCTATGGAAGAGCATGCGCAAGGGATGCAAGCTATATGTTATCCTTGCATTGAAAAAAAAGGGTGTTGCGGAAGGACTAGAAAACCTTCTGGTAGTACGAGAATTTGTGGACGTATTTCCAGAGGATTTACCGTGGTTGCCACCTAAGATGGAATTGGAATTTAATATCAACCTAAAACTTGGAAATGAACCGATAAAAATAACACCTTATCATATGTTGACCCCTGAGTTACAAGAGTTGAAAATGCAACTGAAGAGTTGTTGGACTTAGGACTTCTACGTCTAAGTGTTGTTGGATTACTGAGAGAGGGGGTGAATTAGTAATAGAGAAATCTAATCATTTTTAACCATATAATCCTATTGTTATATCAATGTACCATTATCATCCAATAACTGTAGAGTAAATAAGCAATGAAAAAATACACATACACAATACACCAGTGTTTTACGTGGAAACCCAAAGAGGGAGAAAACCATAGACTGTTTTTTCTTATATATCTTGAAGAATTACATTCATTGGAAGAACCAACGTCCTTTGTTTTCAAGTTTCAACTAGAAGGAGGATCCAACCCCCTAGTTTCTCAGGCCGCAACCTGAGGGAAGCTCCAACTCCCCAATTCTCTGGCTACAACCAGAAGGAGGCTACAACCCCCTATCTTTTCCAGCTACAACCATGTGTCCTTACCTCGTCCAACTACCCTAACATATAAATAGAGTGATGGAGCCACTGTCACACTATCACTTTGAGATATACCATTGTAAACTTGTACCAATAAACCTGCACCAAACAACCTATACCAATAAACCCGAACCATGCATCAAATTTTACCTCAACATGTAATCAACCTGTACCATAAACAAGTGCATCAACCATGCACCAACCTGTACCAAACAACCTGTAATCAACATGTACCATAAACAAGTGCATCCAACCATGTACCAAGTATGTACCAATCATGTATCAACTACTCATCAACTATGACTCATCAATATGTACCAACATCATCAACTATACACCTCATGTATGTGTCAACTCATCAACTACTTGTCTCGACCATGTACCCAACATATACCTCAACCAAAAGCCCTCATCAATTTCATCATCCAAATCTGATTTGTAACTCTGTAATAGACCTAGTGTATATGATCACATACTTTCAAACCTTCCTTAAATTTAACAACAAGAGACTAGCATTTTCATCAAACTTTTCTTTAGTCTCACATGACTAGTTTTGGATTAGTCAACAACCCTAACTTGAAATAATCATAATTGTGTACCTGTAATGAATAAAGATCTGAAAATAGTACACAATGTTCTTTAGTGTGTTTTGTGCAATTCCTCCAGGTGTCACTACTTGGAACCTCTCATAAAATGATTTATAGCAAAAATGGCATACCTTGTTGAATTTTGGCTTATTCTAGAGAGGGAACGTGTAGAGCGTGTCTTGCATAGAATATTTGTTGTATGGATATGAAACTTTTACATAGAATACTACAGACTTTACTATAACCAACACATTTTATATTACTTAATTTGGATCTATTATGAATACGTTATGACGTTTTTACCCAAAACACTTGTTTTAGACTAGTTTCAGGACTAGCCACAAACCCTATTTTCCACGGAGTGTAACTCCAAAACTACAACGACCCACAAGCTGAAATTCATACCACATATACTTGGATATGATTTTTCAATGGCTTATCAATTTCATGGTCTAAATCATTCTAGAAAAAATGTTATTGCGAAAATGGTCAAATGACCTGTAAATAACATACATTAGAAAACACCATCAAAATAATTTATCCTCCCTTGAATTTCGGCCTTCTTTACTTCACCTTCTCTCTTAATTTCAGCTTATATATCCTTTGGTTACCTGATTCACTTGTAGATGTTCAATATGCTCAAGTGTGATTTAAAATGAGAGAGCCTTGCCTCTTACGTATACTTTCGTGTAGCTTCCTCAAGGGGTTACCTTTTAACCATCTTAACCCACTTTCCTTATTCTAGGGTTAAACAACTTCTAACCACTTGTCCAATTAGTAATTATCCATTAACTTTAATATTTAAATAATTTATTTTGTATACACTTTGACTTATAGTACACTCATCACTTCACTTTACCTCAAGGGGTTACCTTCTAATCATCTTAAACCACTCTCCTTATTTTAGGGCTAACCCACTTCAAACCATTTGTCAACTTAGTAATTTCTCCATTAACTTTATTATTTAAATAATTTATTTTGTATTCACTTTGAATTATAGTACACTCATCACTTCACTTTATTATTTACCTTCTAAAAATATCTTAAACCACTTTGACTACTTTGACATTTGGGGGATTCTAGATGACTCATGAGGGTTCTCCAACTTCACCTGGCCATAACTCTCTAACCGTGAGGAGTTATGTGATGTTCGACATACCACTGGAAATGGAATGACATGTAATATACATATAGAATAGTAATACCTACAAATATATCAAAACTCATACCATTATCCATCAAACAAACTTGGGTCCATTACCCAAAATTGGGTTCTCCAACTTCCTTCAAGGGTTGACATCAATCACAACCAACCCTAATCAACAATATCCCCCTTTGGAATTGATGGAAACACTCTAATGCAATAATGAAATAATGTCATGCAATACTGAATTTATATTGCTCATGCTCCCCTTGGAACCATGCCTCTATCCTTTGTATCTGATAAATCTCTCCCCCTTTGTCATCAATAAAAAAGGTATTTTTCCATCTGAGGTTTCTCCCCCTAACAGACCTGTCCTCTTTATGGTGTTTCCTCGTGTACATATCAGACATATAAGATAATCATTCAAAAGAATTCATTTTGGAGTAGAAATAACTCAGAGTCTCTGGCAAAGATACTCAAAGGCTTCTCGTAGAAGTGGTTTTGTAAAGATGTCTTCCACTTGTTCTTTTGTTCCCGCATACTCAACTCTGATGTTCTTTTCTACAACATGTTCCCGTAGAAAGTGATACTTGATTGGAATGTGCTTCGTCTTGGAGTGAAACACCAAGTTCTTTGAGATATTGATGGCACTTGTATTATCACAATAGATTGGAATGGGCTCATCATACGCAACCTGTATATCTGTCAGAGTTTGTTTCATCCAAAGAAATTGTGTACAACATGTTGTTGTTACAATATACTTTTTCTCGGCTGTAGATAAAGATACTAATGATTGTTTCTTTCTTATCCATGATACTAAACACTCACCCAAGTAGAACATTGCTCCACTGGTGCTTCATCGGTCATCAATACAACCTGTCCAATCTGCATCTGTGTAGGCAATAAGTGATAGATCATTTCCTTCTGGATACCATAATCCAAACTCTTTTGTTCCTTTGAGATATCTGAAAATCCTCTTCACTACTAATACATGTGATTCCTTTGGTGCTTCTTGAAATCGTGCCACCTGTCCAACTGTCTACATTACATATGTTCTGGATGTTGTCACATATAGTAAGCTACTAATCATTGATATGTATTGCCTCTGATCTGTATAGTTTGAATCATCATCTTTTCTCAACTTGCAACTGGTTTTCATGGGAGTGATAACTGGTTTTCAATCTTCCATTCTGAACCTCTTTACCATTTATCTGATTACTTGGTTTGAGAAATAAAAATTCCTTGGTTGATTTGACGTATCTGAATTCCCATAAAGAAGGATAGTTCTCCAAGTAATGTCATTTCAAATTCATTATGCATATCCTTTTCAAATTTTTGGCTTAACCTATCATCATCACTACCAAAAATAATATCATCTACATAAACTTCAATTAATAAAATACGATCTTGACTTACCTTGATGTAGAGGTTGTTGTCTCCACTTCCTTTTCTGAACCCTTCCTGCTATAGATATTTATCCAGTCTAGATTACCATGCTCTAGGAGCTTGTATTATACCATACAAGTCCTTCTTTAACTTACAAACATAATCTGCATTCCCTAACAACTGAAATCCTTCTGGTTGTTCAATGTAGACTTCTTCTTCAAGTTCCCCATTCATAAAAATTGATTGTATGTCCATCTAATACACTTTAATATTTTTGGAGAATGCATAAGCTAAAATCAATCGGATTGCTTCCATTCTGGAAACTGGGGAAAATGCGTCTTCGAATTCAATTCCTTCAACCTATGTATATCCTTTACATACCAATCTATCTTTGTTCCTTGTAACATGTCCACATTCATTCATTTTTTCCTGTATACCCACTTTGTGTTGATCACATTCTTATCCTTTGGTCTTGGAACCAATTCCCAAGTGTCATTTTTCTCTATTTGATCCAATTCTTCATCCATGGCCTTATTCCAAAATTCATCCTTGTTGTCCTCTTCAAAACAGGTTTGTTCAATCATAGATGAGAGTGTTAGGTGTGTTTGTTCTGGTGAATGAATTCTTATTCTAGTCTCAACTCTTGCATCTTTGTTTCTGATAATCTTATCTAAAGGATGATTCTTATGTACTCGTCTACTAGGGGTCCTTGGAGGAACTTGTTGAAATTTCTCTTCTTATTCTGTAAGATCCTCTTCATATTCCCCTTCTACTTCTTTTTCATCTTCTGTTTATTTTTTGTAAAGTTGTTCCATTGATTCATTTTCTTCTTCCTTTAATTATTGTCTACATGTTTCATTAATTGTTATGTTGATGTTTTCCACAACTTTGTTCAATCTTAGGTTGTAATACTTGTATGCTTTCCTTGTACTTGAGTAACCAACAAGTAATCCTTTGTCCACACGAGAGTCAAACTTTCCCATTCCATATTCTCTTTTGATGTAGCATTTGCTTCCAAAAATGCTAAAGTGGTTCACATTTGCTGGTCTTCCTTTCCATAGATCGCAGGGAGTTTTTCTAGTGTTGTTTCTGAGCATTACTCTGTTTTTAATGTGAACTGTTGTATGCAATTTCTGTGCCCAAAAAATATCTGTCAATTTAGAATCCATTAGCATTGTTCGAACCATTTCATGTATTGTCCTATTCTTTCTTTCAACAACTCTATTATGTTGAGGTGTCCTAGCAACGGAGAATTGCCTTTTTATTCCATGACTGTTGTAGCAATCCATAAATTCCTTTGAAGTGAACTCTCCTCCATTATCAGATCTCAAGCATTTGATTTTTGAATCCATATCATTTTCAACCATTTCCTTGTATATATTGAAGTTTTCAAAATCTTCTGACTTATTCTTGAGAAAGCAAACTGCAATCATTCTTGTATAATCATCAACTAATAACATAAAGTATTTCTCACCTTTTAAACCCTTTGTTGTATTTTTTCCAACTATATCAGTATGCATAATTTCCAGTGGTCTTATTGTTGAATGTTCCTTTGATTTGAACCTGGTCTTTATTTGCTTTCCTTGTTGACAATGCTTGCATAAAGTGTTGGTTGGTTTCGTGATCTGGGGAATTTCTTTGACTTCTTCTCTTTTACTGACTTTGACAAGGTTATCAAAATGTATGTGACCCATTCTTCCTTTCCATAGCCAACTTTCATCTTCCTTTCCTAGAGAACACTTTTCATTTCCAATTTCACTTAACACATATATGTTGCTTGAAATTCTCGTAGTTGTAGCAATCAATTTTACTGAAACTTCTTTTCTTATCTCACACTTTTGTGAATCAAAAGTAAATTTATGACCTTGGTCACACATTTGAATCACACTTAGAAGATTATGTTTCATATCTTCTACTAGTAGAACATTTTATGTTTTTGTATTCTTGTTCCCAATTCTGTGCATGCCTTTTCCAATGATTTTAGCTAAATCATCATTTCCAAAGGAGATTGGTTGATCTTTTTCCTTTATTAATGTAAGAAACCTGTCTCTATCAGATGTCATGTGTTTTGAACAGCCACTGTCAACATACCAACTACGTTTATTCTTCTTAGCTTGTAGAGCGAGTGTTCATTCTTCATTGATGTACTGATTTTTCTTTCTTATCCATGTGCTTTTCTGAGGTTCCTGTTTGTTATTGTTGTTGTTCTATTGTGGTTCTCTAGGAGGGATTGACATTCTTCAATCTTTGGCCATGTGTCCAAAGTTGTTACACTTGTAGCATTCCACTTCAGTGCTTAATGATTCAAACCTATTGTAACTTCTTCTCTGTGTTTCACTAGGCCTTCTTGGATAACCCTTTTGTGTATTATTTCAAAGTTGTTCATGTTCCTATTGTTATCTCTGCAATTCATAGCTTTATGTCCAAAATTATTACATGCATAACATAAACCAAAAAATATAGTTTGATACTTGGGAGTTGAAGATATTCTGAAAGGAGGTGCTCTTATGAATCCTTCTTCTTCCTGAGACCTATCTGTTTCTGTTGTTCGTTGATTATGAAATATGAATCTTCTCGGTGGAGGAGTGTCCCTGTAATTTTTTATGTAGACCTTCCTATCCCCTTTCATTGTTTCTACATATCTTTTTGGATATCTTTCTTGTTCTGTTGTTTTGGAGATTGATCCATTTTCTGTCTGATTGTATCCAAGTCCAGAATTGTCATGATTATACCTTTGAATGTTGATAATGTCATTCAAAACTTTTGAGTTGTTATGCATATTTTTCTTTTGAAGATCCTTTCTTAATGTGACAATATTTGCTTCCAAATTTTCAATGATCCTGTCTCTTCCTTCTAGTTGTTCTTTGAGTGCTTCTTCAATTATTTTATCTTATTCAATTTAAACCTTCAAATTTGTGATCATTTGTTCTAATTCCTGAGTGTCTTCTTTCTTGTCTAGTTTCGCTGGTAGATTCTTGGTTTTCCTCTTTTCTCTTCTGATAACTTCTATGGAACTTATCAATTCCTGTCGGTAGTCAACGTTTGCCTCTTCAATTTCTTCTTTGACTTCTTCATATTCTACTTCAGAGTCTTCTTTATCATAGTCTTCTACTGCCATGAATATAACCCTTTCTATCTCAATGTCATGGACTTCATCTTCATTTGATGATGAGATGTCTTCTTTGGTGCATAAGCTTTTCTTGAAAACTTTATTTGTGGTTCTTTTTCCTTTATATGTTTGTCTTCTTTTGGAGTCACCTTCATCATTTTTCTTTTTATTATGAGGACATTTGTTAGAAAAATGACCAATACCATCACAATTAAAACAAATTAAAGGAATCTTACCTCTATACCTATCGTCAGTTCCCTTGTTCAGTCTTCTGAAAAAGTTGGCCACTTCTTCATCATCTTCGGAGACGTCACTATTGATGCTATGTTATTTTTCTTGTTGCTTTACCTTTCGCTTTGATCTTTTGGATTCTTTGAAGGTTGATTCTTTTACATCTGGATTTTGCTGTTCAGTTCTCATTTCATATGCTATGAAGATTCCATGTAATTCATCCATGTTTATTGATTTTATATCTTATTTTTCTTCTAGTGTTGATATCTTAGGGTCAAATCTCATAGGAAGAGATCTTAGTACCTTTTGAACAATTACAAATTCTTGAATTTCTTCTCCCAATCCCATGATTGCATTTATTGTTTCATCGACTCGTAAGAAGTAAGTTGCAATATTCTCATCTTCCTTCATCTTTAGTTGTTCGAAATGACCTCTGTAAGTTTGAATCTTTGCTTCTTTGACTTTTGAATCTCCTTCATAAATATTTCAAAGTTTGTCCCAAATCTCTTTAGTGGATTTACAATGTGCAACTTTGGTGAATACCGTTTCACCAAGACCATTCAGAAGTGCATTTTTGGATTTAGAATTATTCTCACCGAATTTCATTGCTTTGTCATTTGTTGGCGAAACTGCTAGTACTATGTATCCGTCTACAATTGATTCCCAAATTTCAAATCCTTGTGCCTGTATATATGTCTTCATCCTTATGCTCCAAAATGCATACTTTTGTCCATCAAACTATGGTATTCCATTTTTATACAAGTTGTTTCTCTCCATGATCTACCTTTCAGTGGTTAAAATAATTTCTGAAGGAACCCGCTCTGATACCAATTGTTGGATTACTAAGAGGGGGGGTGAATCAATAATAGAGAAATCTAATCCTTTTGAACCATATAATCCAATTTGTATATCAATGTATCATTGTCATCCAATAATTGCAGAGTAAATAAGAAATGAACAAATACACATACACAGTACACCAGTGTTTTACGGGGAAACCCAAAGTGTGGGAAAACAACGAAATTATTTTTCTTATATGTCTTGAAGAATTACATTCATTAGAAGCACCCACTTCCTTTGTTTTATAACTGCAACTGGAAGGAGGCTCCAGCCCCCTAGTTTCTCAGGCTACAACCTGAGGGAAGCTACAACTCCCCAATTCTTTGGATACAACTAGAAGGAGGCTAAAATCCCTTATGTTCTTTGGTTACAACTGAAAGGTGGTTACAACCACCTGTCCTTGTCTTGTCCAACCACCCTGACGTATAAGTAGAATGATGGAACCAATATCACACTATCACTTTGAGATATAGTGATGTAAACCTATACCAATAAACCTACACCAAACAACTTGTACCAATAAACTTGAACCACACATCAACATATACCTCAACCTGTACCATAAACAAGTGCATCAACCATGCACCAACCTATACCAAACAACCTATAATCAACCTGTACCATATATTAAAGGTTAAATGATAATAAATGAAAAGGGTGCAATATTGGGAAATGCCCAGCTGTTAATATTAATATTAAAATTGCCAATCATTTAGATAACAATTACTTAAAGGAGTCAAAATTTAGACACAGCAACAACTAACTCTTTTCCTAACAAACCTACAATATCCCCACCATAAAAGACCACCCATTGTAATGGCCCTATCTATAACGATCAACTCCATAGTTTCATTACCATTTAAATATATCTAATTGAAATTCAAGATACAAAATAATGTTACTAACAACTTTGTTACGATATCAATATTCATATAAGGTATAATAAAATCTCAAGGAGGGACCCAATAAGAAACGTTGAGAACTTAAAACTCAAAACGCATAATTTTCCATACAAACTTAATACTCATCGATTAATGCATGAGCTTCAACAACACATCACACATAACCTTCCATATAACCTTAATGTACAAATACTTACCACAGCGAGCTCAAACGCAGGCAATGATATTGTTACACCGAACAGACTTACCAGCTACACGACTATTATTCCACAAATAGAGGGGCTTTAGAAACTGACACGGCTTCACCACAAAAATGGCAGTAACAATTTAGTCAATCAATCCATATTAAATGAAATAATAGAATGGTGTTCGCTCTGCTTTTACCCCTTTTTTTTTTTAAACTTTTGTGAGGGATAAGGAAAATCCATTGCTAACTAAAGGGAAGGGCGAATTGGGGCGTGGCTCAACTAAACAGAGAACCCAAAGTGGAAGGTGCGGTAGTTCGCCAGTTGCACACCATGTGCTCACTAACCTGAGTGACCGAAAGGACGCAGGCTAAGTCGGTGCCAGTTTAATGATAAATTAAGGGAAAAGCGCAGGAGATCAAGGAAACGTCTTCTGTCAGGGGCAGCCAGGATGCACGCCGATCATCATTCTGAAATTGACCGCCTTAAGGTAAAAGATGTCAGGGTAAGGGAGGGACGTGGTTCAACGCCTTAAGGTCGCCATTAAGACTCGGTCCTTTGTTAACGGACACACCGTGCCCAGCGCTCCAGAGGGACTCTCTGGCCGCCATCAACAAAGGAGGGATCGCGAGATGTTCTTAACGGATTTAATAATGCCGAAGGGGTAACGGAAGGGGAAAACGCCATGCCAACTCCCCAGAAGAAGACTGGAAGCAACAATCCGACACACCAGAGAACGAATCACACTAGCAACCACACGAATTCACCACTGGTGATAACCTACCATTGCTTAGTTTTAAGGTGAAGGTCGTTTCCATTCCAGGGAAGCAACGCCAATGCAACATAGACTACCAATTGTCATTGAATAAGAAATTCTGATTTTTTAAGAGAATTAAAAAGTGAGAAGGCGCCAATGGAGTCTCCATCTATGATGGTCACTAAATATAACCGCTGTCAGCCAACATGCGAATCACCACTGCATTCTTAAACGCACCTTCGCCATCGAACTATGAATGCGGGTTCACCGATTGGAACTTAATGTAAGTAACAAGCCATTGAATTAAAATCTAAAATTGACAAATTAAACATCAATCGCTGGCAGACTCGACTATAAACTCACCATTCCGACATCTACCCTTCAAGGTACAAATTCTCTAACAATCGCTTTCTTGAAGGAAATTCCTGATATAACCCATAATGATCTGAAGGCGAAGATAGCACAACCAGGAATGTAAATCCACAAAGTAACGCGGACCATGCAGACCGGGGTAAATGCCATTAAAACGCAGGGGATTTAACAAATAAAAATGTTGGGCAAGAGATAAAATGCAGGATACCGAATCGAAATTCATGGAAGCAGGGTCGAAATATTGAACGCAGAGTGCCCAATCGAACACCAAGACTGCCAATCGAAATCCAGAAGGCAGAATTGATATCCAGAGTTCCCAACGAATTCAACCCCAAGAATTCACACCAAGAAAACAAATTTTTCCATTGATCGGAGGATAAATAAAAAGGCCAAACGCTCATACAGACGAAATACCAGATATAACACCAGACCTAAAGCCAGGGCGGATTGCCAACTCAAGTTTTACATCCATAAATTATCCAGCAAACAAGATCGCCAGAAGCAATAATTTAGAACATCTTACCCAACAACAGTTTTCCAGAACAATATCATTGTATATATACTAAACGAAATACCACAACTCAAGCAACATCTATACTATAATACATCATAATCGCCGAAGTAAACAACTAGTCATTCTACTCTACTAACACCTGAGCATACCGTTGCCTCAACGCTGTCCTCGTATGTCGTCCGCGCACCGTGTCGCTCCTGCTCCACGCCGCTCCCGCTCACCGACCACTGAAGGCTCACCGGTACCTCCCAGCCAAATGCTAGGGGTACTCTGCTTCCCCCTTAGCCCCCAAGCCGCAAAGGGGCCACACAAGAACCAGAGATAGACTAGTGTCTCAGCTCGCCTCCATGGCTGAGATACCACTCCAACACAGCTGAGATAAACCCAACTCCTCACAAGAAATCCGTCAAACCACAATTCGGCAGCGTAACGTTACGCTCACCGTTCATCCCCCTTTTCCTTCCTTTCCCTTTCTTTTATAGAAAAATGAGACCCACTTACTTTCCT
>ML797748.1:22657-49518 GCA_009831015.1 Picea engelmannii
CTCCATTAACTTTATTATTTACATAATTTATTTTGTATTCGCTTTGAATTATAGTACACTCATCACTTCACTTTATTATTTACCTTCTAAAAATATCTTAAACCACTTTGACTACTTTGACCTTTTGGGGCTTCTAGATGACTCATGAGGGTTCTCCGACTTCACATGGCCATAACTCTCTAACCATGAGGAGTTATGTGATGTTCCACATACCACTGGAAATGGCATGACATGTACTATCCATATAGAATAGTATTACCTGAAAATATATCAAAACTCATACCGTTATACATCAAACAAACTTGGGTCCATTACCCAAACTTGGGTTCTCCAACTTCCTTCAAGGGTTGAAATCAATGACAACCAACCTTAATCAAAAAGTCTATCACTGTGGGGTGCGCATGTTATTTTCATACAAAAGAAGGATGGTTCGTGGAGACTCTGCATTGACTACCATCAATTGAACAAGGCAACAATCAAGAACCAATATCCATTGTCAAGGATAGATGATATGTTGATCAGATGAAGGGTGCGACGGTGTTTTCAAAGATTGACTTGAGATCAGGGTATCACCAGTTACAGATCAAGGAAGAAAACATTCCTAAGACCACATTTAAGATGAGGTTTGGACATTACAAGTTTATTGTTTTACCGTTTGGACTGAAAAAAATGCCCTAGGGGTATTCATGAGCTTGATCAATGGGTTGTTCCGCAAATACTTGGACATGTTTGTTCAAGTATTCATTGACGATATTTTGATATATTCTCATAAAATGGAAGAACATGATGAACATTTATGCTTGGTACTATTGTGTCTATGAGAGAACAAATTGTTTGGGAAACTATTGAAATGCTCGTTTTATCAATTGAAGATTCATTATTTAGGGAATTTCATCTTCGGTGAAGGTATCTCTATGGATCAAGCAAAGTTAGAGGCTATCATCGAATGGACTGCGCCAAGGAATGTCCCACAAGTGCGTAGCTTCATGGGTTTAGCAGGATATTATCGACGGTTCTTCGAGGATTTTTCGAAGATAGAAAATCCGATTATAGAATTGCAGAAGAGAAACAATAAGTTTGTATGGACTGAGAAATGCGTGGAATCATTTCAAAGGCTCAAGGATCTATTGGAAACAGAACCAATACTAAAGGTCCCTGGCATGGATGGGGACTTCTTGGTATGCACTGACACATCAAAGGAAGGCTTTTGTGGAGTCTTTATGCAATACGGTCGAGTGATCACTTACATCTCAAGAAAGTTAAGAAGGCATGAGGAGAACTATGCGATGCATGACTTGGAGTTATTAGTCATTGTGTATTCCCTGAGAGTGTGGAGACACTACCTGTTGGGATGAAAGTTCGAACTAAAATTGGACCATTGTGGTTTATAGCACATTTTTACGCAAAACGACTTGAATGTGAGACAAAGGCGTTGGTCGGAACTGCTTAGTGAGTACTATTTCGAGATTACCTACATAAAATAAAAAGTGAACAGAGTGCCTGATGGATTGATTCGGAGACCACGCATATTTTTAGTGATACCTCCTCATACGAGTCTACGTGAAAATATTCTAACTTGACAGTGCGACAATGACTGGTATAAAGAGGTTAAGGAATTTATTGAACAAAACACCATGTTGGTACCAAAATTTGAGGGATTTACTGTGGACAAAGACAGATTAATAAGATACAATAACTGGATTTACGTACCACCCAATGACGAGTTGAGAAGTTTGATCTTAAATGAAGCCCATAAAGCAATGTACATGGCTCATCTAGGAGTCATGAAGATGAGGGAAGACCTTAAAACCTTATTCTTCTGGAAATGAATGAAGGAGGACATCGTCAAATGCATGGTGAGATGTATAAAAGGTCGGTAGGTGAAGGCTGAACATAGACATCCAGCAGGATTTCTACGAACACACGCTATTACGGAATCGAAATGGGAGGTCATTTTGATGGAATTCATTGGGGAAATTGTCGTTGATATCAAGGAGGCACAAATCAATTTTCACAATAATGGACACTCTGATGAAGATTTCACATTTTGTCCCTTTGTGTACGACGCATCTGGCGCCAAGTATAGCTAGATTTTATATCAACAAGATTTTGATACTTCCAGACATACCAAAAGAATAATATCTGATAAGGGAATCAATTTTTGCAAGACTATTTTGGACGAGTTTCCCAAGAGACATTGGGAACACCACTTAACTTTATTACAACATGTTCCTGAGATAGACAGGATGATTGAAGGAACAAACGAAATTTGGAAGGTTGTGATGTGTATGTGTTTGTTGGACCAACAAAAATGTTGGGAATAGTTATTTTCATTGGTCGAGTTTGCGTGCAACAACAACCATCAAGGTATCATTAATATGGCACCATTGATGTTCTCTACGGGTAACCATGTCGGACACCTTTCAACTGGGATAGACTCGAGGATGGGGTCTTGGTAGGACTAGAAGCGATCCAAGAAATGGAAGAACAAGTACAAACGATAAGAAAATGGGTTGGAAAAAGAGTAAGATCAACAGAAGGGTTTTTTCGATGCACATCACGTGATCATAATTATGAAGGGTGTAATATCTATTTGTGCCTCATTATTTGAGGCATATGCAAGATGTTTATCTTGTATCTGTGTGTGAATTTAGTTTAGTGATCCTACACATGTTATTGACTTGAGTTCTTCGTGGATGTTGGGCCAAGGTGCGCTCACGGCGGAGCCAATCCGCATTCTATACCATCGCATTCGACAACTACGATGTAGAAATTTCGATCAGGTCAAGGAACAATGGAAAAATTATAGTCCACACTTGGCTACCTGGGAGGACACATATGATATGTGTCAACAGTTTCCATTTTTTTTTATAACTAGGCATTTAGATATTATCAGATACTCTATTTCTGCACTTGTATACTGTGAAACTTTAGGACAAATTTTAAATCAAGAGTGGGTGTATGTAACATCCCTCTCTTACATGCACCTAATGTGACTTATTATTTGAGGACACTTGCATGCAAGTGATCTGGTTCTTTATATGATTGACGGCTTCGCTTATGGATTCTGATGATGAGATTGTGATTTATGATGTTATGTTATGTTATTTATGTATAGACATGTGTTATTGACTGGTTTCTCCCGAGTGTGAAGGACTCTTGATAGATTGAGGATGTCGATGGCATCGATGGACCTCCTTGGACTCCAAATCGAGTCAGGGAGTGGACTGTATATGGTTTGAGTAATTTTGTTATTGCATATGTGACATATGACTGGGTATATTATGATGTTGTTTATGGATCGCTGACATGTTTTGTTGATGGATGCAAGCTAACGATTGTCGATTGCTTGATAATAAGACTCACGTTTGGAGAAAAGGGGTCACACATGACAAACAAATATATTGAGGGAGAGGTATGGCAACATCCCTACCACAGCCTACTAGCACTCCCATCGTGGCTTGAACTGTAGGTTAATGATTACCTAGTTCGAGAGATCCACAATGTCGTGAGGGAAGACTAACACAGTCGCTCATGAATATTCTAAGGGGCGTGTAATATGGCATGGTCCTTATTCTTTAGAGCCCCTTAGTCTCCCACAAGGTCACCTAACAGATTATTTACTCCAAGGGTTAGACATCTACCAAAATCAGTCAAAAGGCGAGTGGCACCCTTGGAGCATGTAGTGCGTCTTGAAGGGAACGTCACATAAATAATCATGAATGAAGGTGAGTGGCACCCTTACAACACATAGTGTGTATTGAAGGGCATGTCACGGTTTATAACACTGGTGAGTCAATGAACCTAGGTACCTAGAAACAAATATCTCATTTTGACCTGGTTAGCCTTAAAATAAATGTTGCATGAGTAAATTTTAATAATTATAAAATTTCCCTTAAAAAAAAAACAAATTTTCTAAGACTACTCGAAATTAGAACATAGGTCTAATTGGGGTTTAAGGACTAAAACTAATTAATCAATTAATAAAGGGGGGGATGAATAAAAATCAAATGTTAAAATTAAAGGAGAAAGAATTTATCCAAAAATTTGATTGTTGGCTATGTGCAAAACTTGTTAATTTAGAACTTAGACCAAAAAGGGTAAACTTAAATACAAAAGGAACGTAGAACATAGAAGGGAATCTAGTCTAGAGAACTTTCCTAAAATGAACTCAACTAAGCTTTAAGAAATGCGTCAGTCATTAAGGGAATGTGAGGGAATAAAGGGACATCGCAGAGCATTTTTAGGAACGCTTTTAGGTGGGTGAGAGAAATTGGAAATTTAATTTAATTAATTAAATGAATTTTGGGTGCAACTAAGGGATCAGGTGACAAGTGTATGGGGGAGAATATTCCTAATAAAAATTTAATAAAAATAAATTAATGTGCATTTTGGAAACTAATCACTAAGAGAAATATATAAAATAAATGACAAAGGAGGGGAATGGGGCACGTCTGGTATGCGTAAGGTTATGATGCCAGATTTTTCTTGACTAATTTTTCTTGTGGGAGTTGGGATACCCAGCTCGGATAGAGAGTGGTAGCTCGAACTTGGGAGGCAAGGTAGGATCTAGCTTACTCTGGTTTGTGTGCATGGCCCCTTTGTGGCTCTGGGGGCTCAGGGGGAAGAAGAGTACCCCTAGCGTTGGTTGAGAGGTATTGGTGAGGTCTTAGTAGTTAGCAAGCAGGAGTTGGATGGAGCGCAAGCATGAGACAACCACTTCGGATTATGCACCTTTGGTTACGGTACACATGTTAAATTTCATTTGAAAGTAGTTTAAAAATGGTGTGTGAAATTATACGTTGATGAAAATTTTAATGGTTCCCTAAAGTTGGACAGGTGTGCACTTGTTATGTTGTTCTGATAATGAAGAATCCATGGTTAATTTAAAATTTTTCATTTTTCCCTTCACTATCGTTGCATCCTACTTACTCTCTATGTCGGAGTGTTTTACCTCTTATTTGCTCAGCTTGTAAAACTCAAATTCCATCTTTGCGCCCTGGATTCTTTTATATTATTTCACCCCGTAATTAACTTGTGATCTAGATGCATTTTTCTCCATTGTGTTTCGGTTATCTCCGCAATTGTTGTCTTTGCCTTTTGGGTTTTCAGTGGACTTCACAGCAAAAATTTTGTGTCTCCCAAACTTGGCATTATAGTTTTATTTCTCTTACACCAAATTCGTCTTCTCTTTTCATCACAGTTCAAGGGCACTCTTAATTGTTCAAACTATAGAAAAAAAAGTGGATATGTGATGATGTTTGACTCCTCCTTTTTGCAACGTTCGGTGTATTATTAATCCATAACCTTCACAAGGGCAATTTGATTTCTAATAAAGCTCAACGATCTGGGTAAAGATGCCCATCCTCACTCAGCTTTCATCTCTTTTTTGGGTCTGGTCATTGCAAAAAAAAAAATGTAGAGGTTAGTCTCCCTGGGTTGCTATTTATCTGTGACACTTCTCCTTTTCCACATAGTCCTTCCCTTCTTTCGTTCAGATATGGTTATGTGTTGGGTGTTTAAAATATGGTACTCACACATTTAAACGTTGTCCCAGGAAGGACTCAAACGTTGGGAAACCTTCTGTTGGACATCTCCCTAATATGGTCACTTTGTTACGACCAGGTCTCTATATGTCCTGGCCTTCTATGATAAAGATGGGGAAACCTCTCCCGGTATATCCCAATTTGTTTGTCGTAAATCAATCATTCTCTAGAAAAATATCTCCCCACTCCATTTGTTGGCTATCAATCAAAGGAAAAATTGTTTCTGGCACAGTTCATTGCTCCCAGACCCTTATCTAATTTCCTTATCACTCCATAATGTCAAACCCATAGTACAAGCTTTATTTTTGTTCACTTCCCTTCCATTGAAGAACTCATTCAGTGAGAAAGCCTACAAGCTAGCTCAAGTTTGAACTGACACATCCCCATCGTTACAACTACACGCGACACAATGCAAAAGATTTATTTATTTTTTAAAGAAGACATCAACGACAATAGTTAAACAACACAACTTGACGATGAAAACCATGCACGCAAATCAGGCAATAGAAAACAACGAATCAGACACTAGCACATGAGGAAACTGGACGAAACATGCGATGATCCAAGACAGGAATAAGCGACTACCCACCTGACACAAGCAAGACAATGCCTACAATCTAAAGGACAACATCAACCAACTCGACAAAATGGCTTTGACGACCAGTAACTGGAAACATCTACGATGGGCAAAACCAAACCCGTTAAGGAATTACAAACCAAATGCCAACATCAATTACAACGAACAACGCCCACATCAGGAAGCACAGACTCCAACCAGGTTATTATTCACCTCTAGCCGTTAGGGCATGTGATTATCCCCTCATCAGGAATCATGACATCACCAAGTGATAGGTGTGACAACAATGGTGGAGAAACATAACATAAAGGGACCCTTAACCCAAGCTAAATTTGATGCACTAGAAGACTGAATCAACTATATAAACACATGACGGCTAACCCTAGCACCCAAATTACAAGTCAACAAGATGACTATGACATTCATACAACACAATAATTTTCTTGTGCAACAAAATCAATCTGCACACCTTAAATAATTATTATCAAAACAAATAGTTCATTGCAACTATTTTCCAAATCCCACAATCAAATAAGTATATATCGCTTTCCTTTAAACTAAATTCACTATCTTGTAAAACTGAAACTATACAAATTTGTTGTCTTATATCGCTATTTAAAATGAAACTATACACAGTCTAAATATAAATGAGAACTATTACGCTTGTCTAAATCAACAAGTCTCTGGATAATTCTATAGATAAACTATTAATACTTACAATGATATTGTTGGGTAAATAACCATAACTAACTAATAAATATCATCACTGAGTAATAAATTTTGTTGTTAACAATAATTAAATGTTGTCTAATTGTGTATAGTTGTTGTTGTCAACAATATATGCAAGACCATTGTCTAAAATAATTACTCTCGATAAATTTATATCGCTATCCTATAATAAAATTTTGTTGTCAATAAATTTACCATCATAAATTAAATTCACTATCATATATTAAAATTTGTTGTCAATAAATTCGTTGTCAGTAGTCACATGAGATATATATGAAATCGACATTATTCCATTAAAATTCAAAACGCTATCCATTGAATCAATCTCTAACCATCAATCCCTATCCATTAAATCAAATCTCTATCCAACAAATCGTTGTGTAATATACATATTAAAAGTGGAATTAAAATGCTAAGTAAAAAGGATCGATGCTCAACTAAAGAGCAGTCACTAAATTAACTAGCAGTCAATATATATGTAATTCATAGACAATGATATCTCAATTATAAATTCGTTGTCAATAGATATACCAGGTCGCAGACTAAATACAATTAATTCTCCTGATATAACTAAATTGCGTGGTGTATGCCAATAAATTGCAGTGCATATATAAGTAATCACGTAATATAGTTCGTTGTGTAAAAAGGATGGAAACTCTATGTAAAAAGGATGAATCTTTGTGTTAAAGAAAATTGAAATCGCTACTTTAAATGCATTTAAAGAGGGTGATAACAACTTCTATCAAACAAATTCTATGCCACGAAAATCGTAGGGTCGAAGTTGGGTAATTGGCTAGGTATTAGCGGTGTAAATCATCATGAATTAGCTATGTAAATACTATGTAAATCATCATGGATTTGGCTGTGTGAATCATCATGGATTGGGTTGTGTAAAGATATAAATCAACATGTAAAGATATGATATATGAGATCGTCGTCCATTCATTATTAAATTCGCTACAACATTAATTGTTTTCAACACAGATCTAAAAATGCACTCACCCATAGTCACTTATTAGATAAAAAAAAATGTAGTTACCCATAAAAACAAAATCATTAGATAAAAAAACGCTATGACTAGTTAAAAACGCACTCACATAGTCATAAAACGCAGTCACTATCACAATGCGATTATAAAAAGGAATACGAAATATAAAACCCATTCATTCACATATAAAATGAATTCGCAATTATAAAAGACTGTCATAATGTTGTCATATTGCAATTATAAAAAAGAATTCACAATTATAAAATGTAGTCATTCACATATTGTTGTTTATTAAAAAGGAATTGGTAATTATAAAACACAATCATTCAAGGTGTGAATTCGTTTCCATTAAAAGTGTAAATTCATTTTCATTCCAAGTTTAAAAACGCAATAAAAAAGAAAGCAGGTGATGACTCTAGGAAGAACAGTGAAGCAGTAGAAGATTGCAGCAAGAAACAATCAATTGCAAGAGTTAATCATTCACAAGGAAGGCACAAGGATTAGAGATCAATCATAAAGGAAAAACACAGAAATAAGTAAGGGATAGATGGTTGGGAAAAATTTATCCTTCACTCATCATCCATGCACAGAAAAGAAGCACATTAGAATCTATAGGTCTTTAAAAACGGAAGTGACGATCGTCGATTTGTCTCCTGACCAACTTGTCAGGGATGAACTGATGAATAAAGGGATAAGGGATGGAAGATAAAACACCATCTCTTCATAATAGTCAATAAAACCCACACAAAGAAGGCATTGGAATCAAAAGTTGAGTTCGCCAAGGGAAATCCATTCAAAATGCAGCGAGCGTAAGGATGGGATGAATTTAAGTCCTTGATTATAAAACATTGAGTAAAAAATGGTTCTTTACACAATAGAAGTATAGTAATGAAATCACAAGAACAATATTAATCTACCATTCAAAAATAAACGCAAGAATACTGTACCCAATTGCGGTAGCTCTGATTCGTTGTGTCGAATGCGCTCCATCCATCTCCTAATTGTCAATCCTCCCTGCCAACGCTAGGGGTACTCTTCTTCCCCTTGAGGCCCCCGAGACACAAAGGGGCCACGGAGACAATACCAGAGAACTACTAGAACCCATCTCGCCTCGCAAGTTCGAGCTACCACTCGTTACCTGAGCTGGGTATCCCAACTCCCACAATATAAGTTCAGTCAAAACAAAAATTTAGCAACATAATGTTACGCATAAATATCAGATCCATATTCCTCCTCCTCCATCCTTTTTATAGAGTTTTTAAGTAATTAGTTTCCAAAATTCTCATTAAATTCCCTTTTCATTAATTTTAATTAAGAAAAACCTCCCACGTACACATGTCGCCCGATCCCCTAGTTTCATTTGAAAATTACTTTTATTAATTAATTAATTGTTCCTATTTCCCTCACCCACCTAAAAGAATTCATAAAATCGCTCCTAGGTGTCCCAAAATTCCCTTACACTTCTTAAATGAATTACGCCTTGATTAATTCCTAGTTGAGTTCATAATTAGAAAGTTCATATGCCAAGATTCCTTACTAAGTTAGACATTCAACTTTTTCTTTACATTTCCCCTTTTCCTGAAGTTTCCCCCTTTTTCTTTTAAGTTTCCCCCTTTTTCCCTTTTAACTAACAATCAATTTAGCAAGTGTATATAAAACACCCATTTACCCTTTTTCTTCTTTAATTAAAAATTAATTTGGCAAGTGTATATGAAACAACCATTTACCTTCTTTTCTTTTTAACTAAAATTAAATTAGCAAAAATAGATAAAAACAACCATTTCCCTTTTTAAAATTTTAAACCTCCATGATAATTTGACTTTAATAAATTAATTTGAATTTCTTACCCCCCTTCTCATTACATGTTTATTTATTGCTATTTTTTTTTACCACATGTTCTACTTAGACCTGGGTTTTTAATTTCTCTAGGTTGGGCGACATTTTTATTAGGGAAGAATTGTTTTTTTTAATTCTTACTTATCACGTCATTCATTTTAAGGCCGACTAGGTTTATTCACTTACCAGTTAAAATCACGACGTGCCCTTCAGGACGCACTACGTGCTCCAAGGGTGCCACTCGCCTCCTTTCATTTTCCTGTCATGACGTTCCCTTCAGGACGCACTATGTGATCCAAGAGTGCCACTCGCCTCTTTCCATTTTCCTTGTGCAACGTGCCCTTCAAAACGCACTACGTGCTCCAAGGGTTCCACTCGCCTCTTTCTGTTTTCCTTGCACGACGTGCCCTTCAGGACGCACTACGTGCTCCAAGGGTGCCACTCACCTCTTAACCGACTTGGTAGACATCAAAAACCCCTAGAGTCAATACTACTCTAGGTGATCTTGTGGGAGACTAAGGGCCTCTAAAGAATAAGTCCCTTGCCTTATTGTGTGCCCCTTAGAATCATCGTGAGAAACTATCGTAGTCTTCCCTCATGACATCATGGATATTCTCGAACTAGGTAATCGTTAACCTACAATTCGAGCCATAGTTGGAGTGTTAGTAGGTTGTGGCAGGGCTTCTCTCACACCTCTCCCTCAAAGTCTCTAGTTGTCATGCGAGAAACCTCTACTCCACATGTGAGTCTGGTTGGCAAGCTATCGTCAGCCTGCATCTATGAACGAATCATGTCAGCAATAATAATCAATCATCATAACATCTAATCATATGTACATATGTCACATCAACAATATTCAACCCAACAGTCCACTCCCTGACTCAATCCGGAGTCCAAGGGGTTTCATTGATGCCTCTACATCCTCGAGGTCCAAAGTTGTGCACACTCAGGAGAACCCATTCAATATCACCTGTCTATTTCAATACAAAAAAATAACATATCATCATATCCATAATGCCTCATAATCATAATCATAATTAAATGGGCAACAGTATAATAATCTGGATCACCTGCAAGAAAGTGTCCTCAAAGGATATGTTCACTCAGTGCATGTAAGAGTGGGATGTTACATACACCCCCTCTTGGTGTAAACTTCATCCTAAAGTTTCACAGTATATAAGTGATGAAATAAAGTGTATCACAGTATCATAAGTCTACCTATCAAACAAAAATGGAAATTGTTGACGCATATCATATGCTTCCTCTCAAGTCATCAAGTGCGGACTATAGTTGTCCCACTAGGCCTTGACATGATCTATTGTTTGATGTCGTAGCTGTCGAATTTGATGGTCCAGGATGCAGATTAGCTCAGCCGTGAGTGCAACCTCATCAAATACCTGCAAGGAACTCATGTCAAACCATGTGTAGGATCACTAGCATAATGTCTCAAACAGAGACATGAAAGACATCGTGCATATGCCTCAAGGATCAGACAAGGCTAGTCAATAGACCATGACCCTCTCTTTTCCATAATCTCGTAGGATCCCAAAAACCTAGGAGATAGTTTAGGACCCTTTCCAAACTTGATCGAACTCTTATGCGTTTTCACTCACAAGAATACTCGATTGCCACATCGTAACTATGGTCGACACGATGCACATCGACATAACTCTTATGTTGATCCTGTGCTTCCTTGGTACTTTGTCTTATAGTTTTCAATTAATCTTCCATTTCTTGGATCACTTCCAGTCCCACCAGGACCCTATCCTCAAGCCGATCCCAACTTAAGGTGTCTAACACGGTCGCCCATAAAGAAACTCTAAAGGTGCCATCTTAATGGTGCTTTGATAACTGTTGTTATGCGAATTCTACCAGTTGCAAGAATTCTTACCAACGCTTTTGTTGGTCCATCACGTACATGCACAACATGTCCTCCAAGATTTGGTTTGTTCATTCGTCTTCCCGTCTGTCTCCGGGTGATACATAGTACTAAAGTTAAGTTGGGTTTCCAATGCCTCTTGGAAACTAGTCCAAATCATCCAGTAAACATCGATCCTCGATTATATATAATCCTCTTATGCATGCCATGCAGTCTCACAATCTCAGTGCTGAAAACTCTAGCTATGTCAGGTGTTTGATATGTCATACGTACAGGAATTAAATGAGAACTCTTTGTTAGAGTGTCGACTACCACAAAAATTGAGTCGTGCCTCCTTGTTGTCAGTGGCAATCCAACAATGAGATACATCGAAATGCCCTCCCATTTCGATTCAAGAATAGTGTGTCTATAGTAATCATGTTGGATTTCTATGTTCATCCTTCACCTACTGACATTATAGACATCTTGCCATGTATTTTACTATGTCTACCTTCATTCCTTTCCAGAAGAATAAGGTTTTAAGATTTTCCCTCATCTTCATGACTCCTGGGTGAGCCATGCACACTGCTCTGTGAGCCTCGTTTAAGATCAAAATTCTCAACCCGTCGTTGGGTGGTATGTAAATTTGACCTTTAAATCTCAATGATCCATCATTGTCCATAGTAAATCCTTCAAATTTTGGTACCATCATTGTGTTTTGTCCAATAAAATCCTTGACCTATTTGTACCAGTCATCGTCGCGCTATAAAGTTAGAATCTTTTCACATATATTCTTCTGAAGAGGTAATTGCCAAAATGATGCGTGGTCTCCGACTCAACGCATCCACCACTCTGTTCACTGTCCCTTTTACGTAACAAATCTTGAAATCATACTTGGTAAACAATTCTGACCAACGTCATTGTCGCGCATTCAAGTTGCTTTGCGTAAAGATATGTTGTAGTCCATAGTGGTTCGTTTTTAGTTCAATTTTTGTCCAATAATGTAGAGCCTCCAAACTCTCAAGGCATAAACAATGGCTAACAACTCCAAATAATGCGTTGCATAGTTCTCCTCATGCCTTCTCAAATTTCTCGAGATGTAAGCTATCACTCGACCGTCTTGCATCAAGAATCTCCCTAAGCCTTCCTTGGATGCATCAGTGCATACCAAGAAGTCTGTGTCCATGTCAGGAACCTTTAGCATCGGTGTTGTTGTCAACAATTCTTTGAGCCTCCGAAATACTTCAACGCATTTCTTGGTCTGAACAAACTTCTTGTTCTTCTTCTGCAATTTCGTAATCAAATTTTCTATCCTTGAGAAACCCTCATCAAACCGTAGATAGTATCCCGCTAAACCTATGAAACTATGCACTTTTGAGACATTCGTCGACACAGGCCATTCCATAATAGCCTCGACCTTTGTCAGATCCACGATGATACCTTCACCAGAGATGACATGTCCTAAGTAATGAATCCTCGATTGATAAATGAGCATTTAGACAATTTCCAAAACAATTTGTTCTGTCGTAGACACTGTAATACCAAGCTCAAGTGCTCGTCATGCTCTTACAACATCCTAGAGTAAATCAAAATATCGTTAATGAATACTTGGATGAACTTGTCCAAGTAGTCGTGGAACACCCCATTCATCAAACTCATAAATACCCCTGGGGTGTTCGTCAGTCCAAATGACAAAAAAATAAACTCGTAATGTCCAAACCGTGTCTTAAAGGCAGTCTTAGGGATGTCGTTATCCTTGATCCACGACTGGTGATACCTTTATCTCAATTTGATCTTTGAAAACACCGTTTCACCCTTCATCTGATCAAATAGATCATCAATCCTTGGCAATAGATACTAATTCTTAATCGTTGTTTTGTTCAATTGACGATAGTCAATGCAGAGTCTCCACGACCCATCCTTCTTTTGTATGAATATAACAGACGCACCCCACAGTGACACACTTGGAAATATAAGTCCCAGGTCCAACAACTTATTAAGTTGCATTCTCAAATCTTGTAACTCTGAGGTCAATATCCGAGAAGGTGTTATTGCTATCAGTTCAGTTCTCGGATTTTAGGTCGATGGTAAATTCCAATTCCCTCTCTGGCGACATCCCAGGTAGCTTCTCAGGGAAGACGTCCACAAACTCTCTCACCACCAAAGGGTGTTCTAGACCATCTGCTACTCCCTTCTCTTTTAATGCAAGGATCACATAAAGCTTGTATCCCTTGCACATGATCTTCCATAGCTGCAAGGAAGAGATGAACCTCAGGGAAACTCCCTGGTTCCGACCTACAATCACGCTTCTTTGACCCTCATCATCGACCAAGCTCAACCATTTTGTTTTACAGTTGAGTATCACCTCATGCGATTCCAACCAGTCCATATCGATCACGATGTCATAAGATCCTAATATCGTGACGTACAGGTTGGCCCTGGCGAAAAATCTCCCAGGTTAAGGCTACAGCTCATAACCTTCCCACCAACCTTTTGTTTGTCTCCCAAATCCATATCTAAAGCTAAACTCATCATGTTCAACTGCCTTTATCTTAAATCATTTTAGCATTGTACCATAAATGAAACTCTCTATAACACCTGGATCAATCAAAATACTAAGGTTCTGGTTAGAGACAGTATCTGACGTCTCGAGCACAGTCGATTGGTGATCGAACTGGCGGTTATTCACTGTTACATGAATTCAATGGTCCTTGCCCAAATATCCCACGGTAGTGGGCCTGGCTGATCCATATGCTTTAGTCCCCTCTCGGAACCGTTCCTCGAATAGTTCTCATGACACGTCTTTGACTACATGTTCAACTACGGCAGGAGCATCTTCCACCATAGAAGAGCGCTCCCCTTCAGTTGAAATACCATCATGCGAACCTTCATGTTGGAGGTATATCTGTGAAGTGAAAATAACATCGCCATATTCTCCAACCATGTCTAGGCAACTGCACTGCCCAGGGCACCCAAGAACTAGCGAATTTTGACCTTCTCGATTTTGCGGTGAATACTAATGGTACTAGTTGGGCGCGTTGTGAACCCTCAGGGGCACAAGCGCCCCGACCTCATCTCAGTACAAATAATGGATCAAGGCCTCTAGCATTCCCTGAAAGGACCTTGTCAGGCCATCATCATCCATTACAACAATCGGATCCAGCCCAAGGACTTGTTCCTCACCTTGGGGGTTAGACTCCAAGGGCACGAGCACTTCTGGAGGTATCACACCTCCTTCCACGACACCACACCGCAAACATCTGTAGCGTCCTCTAATCGATATCACTGCATGGAAACGTTAAAGTTTTTAAATATCTCTAGGTTAATACTACAGGTTTTTACTATAGTTGAAAGCATGGCGATCCACGTCGTAGGGTTGAACCCGCTCTGATACCATATGACACATCCTCATCGTTACGACTAAATGCGATGCAATGAAATTTTTTTTTTTTTTTTTAAAGAAGGACGGAAACAACGACAACAGTTAAACAACACAACTTGATGATGAACACCACGCACGCAGATTAGGCAACAGAAAACAATGACTCAGGCACTATCACATCAGGAAACTGAACGAAACATGTGATGATCCAAGACAACAATAAGAGACTACCCGCCCGACACAAAAAAGACAACGCCTACAAGCTAAATGACAACATCAACGAACCCAACACAATGGCTTTGACGTAAAGTAACTCGAAACATCTACAGTGCACAAAACTACACACGTTAAGGCGTTACAAACCAAATGCCAACATCAATTACAACGAACAACACCCACATTGGGAAGCACAAACTCCTTCCAGGTTATTATTCACCTATATCCGCCAGGGCATGCGATATTCCCCTCATCAGGAATCATGTCGTCACCAGGCGATAGTCGTGACAGCAACCGTGGCACAACATAACATAATGGGACCCTTAACCCAAGTTAAATTCACCGCGCTAAGAGACTGAATCAACTATATAAAGACATGACAGCTAACCCTAACACCCAAACGACAAGTCAACAAGATGACTATGACATTCATACAAAACAATAATTTCCTTTCGCAACAAAATCAATCTGCACACCTTAAATACTTATTATCAAAACAAATAGTTTGTTGCAACTATTTTCCAAATCCCACAATCAGATAAGTATATATCGCTTTCCTTTAAACTAAATTCACTATCTTGTAAAACTAAAACTATACGAATTCGTTGTCTTATATCGCTATTTAAACTAAAACTAGTTCACTATCTTATGAATTCGCTAAATGAAACTGAAACTATACACTGTCTAAATATAAATGAGAACTATTACGCTTGTCTAAATCAACAAGTCTCTCGATAATTCTATAGATAAACTATCAATACTTACACTGATATCACTGGGTAAATAACCATAACTAACTGATAAATAGCATCGCTAAGTAATAACTTTTGTTGTTAACAATAATTAAATGTTGTCTAATTGTGTATAGTCGTTGTTGTCAACAATATAGGCAAGATTGTTGTCCAAAATAATTACTGTCGATAAATTTAAATCGTTATCCTATAGTAAAATTTTGYTGACAATAAATTCACCATCATAAATTAAATTYGCTATCATATATTAAAATTTGTTGTCAATAAATTCGTTTTCARCAGTCACACAAGATATATATGAAATCGACACTATTCTATTAAAATTCAAAAYGCTATCCATTGAATCAATCKCTAACCATAAATCCYTATCCATTAAATCAAATTTCTATCTGAGTGGGCCTAATGGTTAAGAACRTGTGTTTCCTCTTAAGAGGTCATAGGTTCAAATCTAGAGGGGGGTAGGGTATGTATACCTTCRTAGACTTTACCAGTCAAATCGTTGGGCGGAGGGGGGTCCCTTGTCCCACAAACAAGGGGGTCTCATACACCAAATTTGGTGTGCTSGCTTGGTCGTGACCTTAAAAATAGWTTATTATTATTATTATTATATACATATTAAAAGTGGAATTAAAATGCTAAGTAAAAAKGATCGATGCTCAGCTAAAGMGMAGTCACTAAATTAACTAGCAGTCAATATATATGTAATTCGYAGACAATGATATCTCAATTATAAATTTRTTGTCAATAGATATACCAGGTCGCGGTCTAAATACAATTAATTCGYCTGATATAAGAAATTGGGTGATATAACTAAATTGTGTGGTGTATGCCAATAAATCACAGTGTTTATATAAGTAATCACATAATATAGTTCATCATGTAGAAAGGATGGAAACACTATGTAAAAAGGATGAATCGTTGTGTTAAAGAAAACTAAAATCGTTACTTTAAATGCATTTAAAGAGGGAGATAACAACTTCTATCAAACGAATTCTCTGCCAGGAAAATCATGGTGTTAATGCCACGAAAACCGTAAGGTGGAAGCTGGGTAATCGCCCAAGAATTAGCAGTGTAAATCATCAGAAATTAGCTATGTAAATACTGTGTAAATCATCACAGATTTGGGTGTGTGAATCATCACAGATTGGGTTGTGTAAAGATATAAATTGACATGTACATATATGATATATGAGATCGTTTTCCATTCATTATTAAGTTCGCTACAAGATTAATCGTTGTCAACACAGATCTAAAAACACACTCACCCACAGTCACTTGTTAGATAAAAAAAAAAATGCAGTTACCCATAAAAACCCAGTCATTAGATAAAAACACTATCAGTAGTTAAAAAGGTAGTCACATAGTCATAAAACGCAGTCACATGGTGACAATTCGATTATAAAAAGGAATATGAAATATAAAATGCAGTCATTCACATATAAAACAAATTCACAATTATAAATGGTTGTCATAATGTTGTCATAAAAGGCTGTCATATTGCAATTATAAAAAGGAATTCACAATTATAAAACGCAATCATTCACATATTGTTGTTTATTAAAAAGAAATTGGCAATTATAAAACGTAGTCATTCAAGGTGTGAATTTTCTTCCATTAAAAGTGTAAATTCGTTTTCATTCCAAGGTTAAAAATGCAGTAAAAAAGAAAGCAGGCGATGACTCCAGGAAGAACAACGAAGAAGTAGAAGATCGCGGAAAGAAACAATCAATCGCAGGAGTCAATCATTCACAAGGAAGGCACAAGGATTAGAGATCAATCAGAAAGGAAAAACATAGAAATAAGTAAGGGATAGATGGTTGGGCAAAATTTATCCTTCACTCATCATCCATGCACAGAAAAGCAAGGCATTAGAATCTATAGGTCTTTAAACATTGAAGTGACGAACGTCGATTCAACTCCTGGACGACTGCTCAGGCATGGATTGATGACTAAAGGGATAAGGGACGGATGATAAAACACCATCTCTTCATAATAATCAATAAAACCCACACAGAGAAGTCATTGGAATCAAAAGTTGGGTTCGCCAAGGGAAATCCATTCAAAATGCAGCAAGCGTAAGGCTGGGATAACTTTAAGTCCTTGATTATAAAATGTTGAGTAAAACACAGTTCTTTACACAATAGAAGTATAGTAATAAAAGTGCAGGAACAATATTAATCTACCATTCAAAAATAAACGCATGCGTACCATAGTCAATTGCGATAGCTCCGATTCGTTGTCCTGCGCGTGCTCCATCCAGCTTCCGCTTGCTGACTAATGTGACCTCACCGATACCTCCCAGCCAACGCTAGGGGTATTCTTCTTCCCCTGAGCCCCCTAAGCTGCAAAGGGGCCATGCACACAATATCAGAGAACCGCTAGCACCCAGCTCACCTCGCAAGGTCAAGCTACCACTCGTTACCTGAGCTGGGTATCCTAACTCCCACAAGATAAGTTCAGTCAAGACAAAAAATTCAGTAGCGTAACGTTACGCATAAATATTAGATCCATACTCCTCCTCCTTCATCCTTTTAATAGAGTTTTTAAGTAATTAGTTTCCCAAATTCTCATTAAATTCATTTTTCATTAATTTTAATTAGGAAAAATCTCCCTCGTACACATGTCGCTCGATCCCCTAGTTGCACTAGAAAAATACTTTTATTAATTAATTAAATATTCATATTTCCCTCACCCACCTAAAAACATTCATAAAATCGCTCCTAGATGTCCCAAAATTCCCTTACACCTCTTAAATGACTTACGTCTTGCTTAATTCCTAGTTGAGTTCATAATTAGAAAGTTTCTATGACAATATTCCTTACTAAGTTAGACATTCTTCTTTTTCTTTACATTTCCCCTTTTCCTTAAGTTCCCCCCTTTTTCTTAAAGTTTCCCCCTTTTTCCCCTTTAACTAACAATCAATTTAGCTAGGTAGATAAAACACCTATTTATCCTTTTTCTTCTTTAATTAAAAATTAAATTAGCAAAAATAGATAAAAACAACCATTTCTTTTTTTTAAATTTTAAACCTCCATGATAATTTGACTTTAATAAATCAATTTGAATTTCTTACCCCCCTTCTTGTTACATGTTTATTTATTGTTATTTTTTTTTTCCACGTGTTCTACTTAGACCTAGGTTTTTAATTTCTCTAGGTTGTGCGACATTTTTATTAAGGAAGAATGTTTTTTTTTAATTCTTACTTATCACCTCATTCGTTTTAAGGCTGACTAGGTTTATTCACTTACTAGTTAAATTGGCGACGTGCCCTTTAGGATGCACTAGGTGCTCCAAGGGCGCCACTCGCCTCCTTTCGTTTTTCTTTCATGATGTGCCCTTCCAGATGCACTACATGCTCGAAGGGTTCCACTTGCCTCTTTCCATTTTCCTTGCACGACATGCACTTCGGGATGCACTATGTGCTCCAAGGGTGCCACTCGCTTGTTTCCATTTTCCTTGCACGACGTGGCCTTCGGGATGCACTACATGCTCCAAGGGTTCCACTCACTTCTTGACTAACTTGGTAGAAATAAAAAACCCCTCGATTCAATACTTCGCCAGGTGATCTTGTGGGAGACTAAGGACCTCTAAGGAATAAGGCCCCTGCCTTATTGCGCGCCCCTTAGAATCATCGTGAGCGATTTTCATAGTCTTCCCTCACGACGTCGTGGGTCTTCTCGAACTAGGTAATCGTTAACCTACAGTTCGAGCCACAACGGGAGTGCTAGTAGGATGTGGTAGTGTTTCTCCCACACCTCTCCCTCAAAGTCTCTGGATGTCGTGCGTGACCCCTCTACTCCACATGTGAGGATGGTTGGAAAGCTATCATCAGCCTGCATCCATCAACGAATCATGTCAGCAATAATAATCAATCATCATAACATCTAATCATATGCACATATGTCACATCAACAATATTCAACCCAACAGTCCACTCCTTGACTCAATCCGAAGTCCAAGGGGTTTCATTGATGCCTTTGCATCCTCGAGGTCCAAAGTCCTACACACTCAAGAGAACCCAGTCAATAGCACATGTCTATGTCATTACAACATAATCACATATCATCATATCCATAATGCCTCATAATCATAATGAAATGCGCAATAGTATAATAATCTGGATCACTTGCAAGCAAGTGTCCTCAAAGAATAAGTTCGCTCAGTGTGCGCAAGAGTGGTATGTTACCATAACCAAGTTGGTTCTTGCAAACTATCCCGTGCCCACCACCACATGGAAGAACCTAACCAAATCCACGCAGAAAGAAGCGATACATCTAACAAACAGGAAGGACTGGAAGAACACTTGTTCCTCTGAGTTTGACCCATTCACCCAGCTCAACAACCCTCTTTTTCCTTAGCATATAGACGGTTTTTTAACTCTACTGATAGACATATTTCCTCTGCTCTTTGACAGTTTTTCTCCAAGTGAAATTGCCTCCCGCCTCATCACATTTGTAGCCACCCTCCTGCTTGGTTTAGGCGGGTACCTCAACGAAATTGGGGCACTAAACCCCAGCATTTTCCCCTCTTGAGTTAATGATTTCATAATCAGTTTAATATTTTAAAAACGCAGGAATGGTTACTAAACGATTGTTCCTTGTACATCGGAATTCCGCCGTCACCGTTATATTCCTTGTAATTATTTAAGGACGGAAAGTCTCAATCATGCGCGTTGTTTTAATAAGTATTATTATGGTCTATTTTTTTATTATGAATGTTATTGAGTTGTAAGCCTATGTAATTATTCCATGACGAAAGGTTTTGATCCTGATCGTTTGGTTCAATAACATTATAATGGTGGAATACTGATATGATTTCTTTATTGAACGAAAGGATAACAAAAGTGGCATTCTTAAAAGTAAGAATAATCAAATAATATAATATAATGGACTTTTAATTCTCTTGTTAAGGAAGGTTTACTACTCTTTATTTCTAAGTTTTATTTTATACAATAAAAAGAATCCAATGTAATGTACTTTAAGTTTTCTTTTATACAAAAAAGAATCCATTGTAATGTGACTAAGTTTTAATATAATTAGCATTCTATATAATAATAAATATATTATGGTAATAATCATTGAATATGATTATCATTCAAGCATCATAGCAATAACGATGAATGTGTATTAATTAGATTATATTTCGCCACTTAGATATATTGATGCGAGTTTATTGTATTATTTTGATTTTATTTCACCACTTATATATGTTGATATACGATCATTTTAATACCTAGAACTTGGTTCGCCACTAATCTATGTTGAGGCTTGATCATTTAATATTGAATTTCCATTGCGCCTAGCCTTATTTTGAAGAATAGGTATTTAGAATAGGTGTTGAGTTGATGCAAAGTGTTTACGCATTAGTTTACTAGCACACTAGTCATGATCTTACTCTATGATTCCTTGTGAATAATTAATTGTGCACGTTGATCAATAAGTAAATTATGTTATCCGGAAATTAGATCATGTCCTTACTTGATTATGATGTTGATTATTGTAATTGTGATTAATTTAATCGCTCGCCTCGAAGTTAAGTAGATTTGTTGCGTCTTAAAAATTAAATGAGTACATTATTGCGCCTCAACTTATGTCATTGCTAGATGGATTTATTATTTACATTCTCTTGCGCCGTGGAATTTTGTGTTACATGTGTTGGGTTTCAGAATGCTATTGCACCTTAATTATCGTTGATGATGTTATTTATCTTAGTCGGCTTGGACTTGATTGTGTCGGGTGGGATGTAGACACTTCCTTGTTCCTCAGAACAATCGCCAACCTTGAGACCTTAAATGGTTAAAATCAATTGGAACCTGGGCTTGAGCATTGCTTATGTGTCCTGGAGGTCCTAACCTTGCAGAGTAGGTTCGGCAGGTAGTATCTTATGTCATTTTATGATTATATTTATGATCCTTAAGTAGAGTTATGTAATCTCATATTATCTCGATGTTCTCTGATGATTTTCCTTATGAGATGAATTGAGCGATTTATGATTCATGTTGTGATGTGTCATTATTAAAAGAATGCATTGTTATGGGTTGTTGTTTATTGTGTTAATGCGTCGACATATGTATCGTTATTCGTTGCAATGTTGTGCCAGCTTATGTCGTGCAGTTTTGTTAACGATTTAATTTTGTTTCATTAATATGTTAGATGATGCGTCAATGATGTCATTATCAATTGTGATGCATATTTGTTAATGCAAACACAAAAAAAAATTACCTGTTGTATGTCTCTTTGGTTGTCGTAATGGAGGGTCATTACACAATCAGATGAATCTTGGACTTGAGCGTTGATTATGTGTCTTGGAGGTCCTAACCTTGCATAGTAGGTTAGGTGGGTAAGCATTGGTTGGTTTCTTATGTGGTGTGGTTAATATATTAGTGACAATGATGTGTATCTGATTCTTTCCGTGTTCGGATATATATGACTTTAGAATATGTATAATTTGTTGTTTGTTATTCGTCAGATATAACTTGTTCTAATTGTTGTTTAAAAAAATAAAATAATAGCCACTACTATACTCACTTACATTAATTTCGTAACAAAGGGATCGTTACAACTTCTTTAAGTATACCCTATAAAGTTGAATCTTGTCCTTAATATGAAAATAGATCAACAATACCGTAAAAACAATTTATTTTAATGTGTTTCTTCTATAAATTACTTTGTAACCGATTTATAATGATTTATCTCAATTGTTAAAATATATAAGAATCTTCAAAGTTTTTGTAAAATGCCCTACCTTGCACTCTTTTATATGGGTAAAACCATGGTATTTTAATAATGCATTTAAGTAAATATTTATTTTAGAAAAGGATAAGCAAACATGATTATGGAAAGGTATCTAATTATTGATTTCTTCCTTGTTTAATGACATTAGTGAATGGATGAATGTCTTATGTTTGATGATGTCGATGGATTATCTAAGGAAATAAAACAAACTTGATGGTACTAGAATCAATATAGTACTTTGTGCATTCTTGAATGTTACAAGGATCATTGTCTTGATGAGTAGGATGATATCGAAATGATTAGATGGGTTAGATGGTGCTTATAATCTTTTGGTATATTAATGATACATCACACAAATTAGATGATGTTTAAATTAGTGTTTTTCCATTGAATGATTAAAAATATGCATTAATTTAATATTTTTTCTCAAATTATTGCATTTGAATAAGTAAAATGCTCCATCCTTGCAGTCTATATGGGCAAAACCATGGTATTTTAATAATTAATCTAAATAAATATTTATGTTAAAAAAAAGGATAAGCAGTATATGATTATGGGAAGGTGACTGATTATTTATTTATTCCTTGTTTAATGACATTAGTGAATGGGTGAATGTCTTATGTTTGAATATTTTAGTGAATGACGATGGATTGTCTAATGAAATAAAACCAACTTGATGGCACTTGAATCTATATAGTACTTTGTGCATTCTTGAATGTTACAAAGATCATTATCTTGATGAGTAGGATGATATCGAAATGATCAGGTGGGTTAGATGGTGATTAGAATCCGTTGGTGTACTAATGGTACATCACACAAATTAGATGATGTTTAAATTAGTGTTTTCAAAATGATTAAAAATATGAATTATTTTAATAATTTTTCTTAAATTATTACATTTGAATAATGGCACCTAGCTTAATGAGATTTGGTTTGTTAATGAGATTTGATTTACTAATGGGCATCATACAAATTAGATGATGTTTAAATTTGTGTTGTCCCTTGAATGATTAAAAAGATGCATTACTTTAATAATTTTGTTCAAATTATTGCATTTGAATAATGGCACCTAAGTTAATGAGATTTGGAAGGAAATGGTACTTAGCATAGTAATACATGAATTTATAATCAATGGTGCATTTGAATAATAGCACGTAGGTTAATGGGATTTTGTATACTAATGATACATCACACAAATTAGATGATGTTTAAATTAGTGTTTTCCATTGAATGATTAAAAATATACATTATTTTGATAAATTTGTTCAAATTATTACATTTAAATAATTATAAGTGAATTTTTTAAGGAAATGGTACTCAACCTAATAATACATGAATAAACAATGGGATGAGGTGTACATGATTTAATTGTATTTGAAAAATTATTAGATTTAAATAATGACACCTAGATTAATGAATTTTTTTAAGGAAATGGTACTCCACTTAATAATACATGAATAATTAATGAGATGAGGTGTACATGATTTAATTGTACTTGAAAACTTATACACTAAAATGATGTAATGATACTTATAAATGAAAGTTCAAGGAAATGGTACTTAACTTAATAATACATGAATAATCAATGGGATGAGGTGTACATGATTTAATTGTATTTGAAAAATTATTAGATTTAAATAATGACACCTAGATTAATGAATTTTTTAAGGAAATGGTATTCCACTCAATAATACATGAATAATTAATGAGATGAGGTGTACATGATTTAATTGTACTTGAAAACTTATATACTAAAATGATGTAATGATACTTATAAAGGCAAGTTAATGAAATGTTACATAGTTTTTTTTATGCTACATCGTTTTTTTTAATGCATGAACTATGATACATGATGGAATTAGCAAAAATCCTTAGGGGATTAACCCAAAACATATTACAATGTAATATGTTACATGTAACATATTATATTGTAGTTTTTTTTAAGTATTAAAAGGGTAAAGTCATGAAGATGGGTAACACTTTTTCTTGTTTTATGATAAAAAAAAAATAATTTTAACAGGTTCTTCAACTTCCGATAAACAACGGTATTTTTTTATTTAGAATTTTACTTTACTGTAAAAAAAAAAAAACTTGTGAAGAATTTTGTTAGCTTTCATTTCATCGAATCATAATCTCACCTAAAAATATTATGTAGTGATTTTTTTATAAAATTATATAAAAACAATGAAAATGAAAACAAATTATACCCAATGAAAGTAGATTCAATTTTAAAAATGTTGGTATCAATTTTGAAACTAAATTCTGAGTATTTGTAGGAGTCTGCTACCTCCAAAGATGGAGAGAATATGCAGTTTCCTGCAAACAGTCTCACTTTCAGGTTTTCGGCCGAAATATTCTTTCGGTCGAAACCTAATTTTAACGGAATCCGTTAAAAATAAACATTTTGGCGGAAAAGTCTTTTGACGAAATATGCTTAGCACATGAAAATAATTCATCTGAAAAACATTGTACACGAATTTCAAGGGCACTGTTAAATTTGACGTGCAAATTTTCGGCCGAAAAAGGCTTCGGCCAAAAAAATTCCTAACAACATTTTTTCGGCCGAAAAATTACCGCTAGAAATTTTGGAGAATGATTTTACCCAAAACTTATGGTTTAATGAAAATACCAAAATAATGTAATGATGCTTATAAAAATAAGTTAATGAAATACTACATAGTTTTTATAAAAGTAAGTTAATGAAATGCTACGTAGTGTTTTAATGAATGAATTTATAAAAGTAAGTTAGTGAGATGCTACATAGTCTTGAACTATGATACATGATGGAATTAACAAAACTCTCTAAGAATTAACCCAGAAGGATGATATATATTGACCCTCTGTAATTAACCCAAAAGGATGACCCTCTCTGAGATGCTACATATATTTTTATATATATATTTTTTATGCATAAACTATGATACATGCTGGAATTAACAAAACCCTCTAAGGGATTAACCCAAAAGGATAACCCTCTCTGAGATGCTATATATATATATATATATATATATATATATATATATATATATATATATATTTATGAACTATGATACATGATGGAATTAACAAAACCCTCTAAGGGATTAACCCAAAAGGTTGATATATATTATGATCAGTGTTTGTCTCTACCTAAAATATATATGAAATAAATTGGGATGATATATATTGAACCTAAAATATATATGAAATAAATTGGGATGATATATATTGACGCTAAATAGTTTTTTATGCATGAACTATGATACATGATGGAATTAACAAAACCCTCCAAGGGATTAACCCAAAAGGTTGATATATATTATGATCATTGTTTGTTTCTACCTAAAATATATATGAAATAAATTATGTGTTGAAAAGGGAAATCATAGGTTGAAAAAATATTATGTATTTATGATAAATTTGAAGTGAATTGCACAATAAGCCATAATTATATATTATGATCAACGTTTTTCCTCACCTAAAATATATATCGCAAAGTTCTTGATTATTGAAACACATAATAAAAGGAGTATTGAAAGGATTAATAGATACTAGTGGATGTATTTATCCTTCATATTAGTTGAATCACGTATGATAAAGAGTGATTCATAGGTGTAGTTATATTTGATGATGGGAAAGGAAGCATGCCCATTTTGTTGGGAGTGCCTAATTCAAAATGGATTTATGGATAGCTTGTTTCAAAATGAAAGGATCAATAGATACTATTGGATGTATTTATCCTTCATATTAGTTGAATCATGTATGATAAAGAACGATTGATAGGTGTAGTTATATTTGATGATGGGAAAGGAAGCATGTCCATTTTGTTGGGAGTGCTTAAAATGGATGGATTTATGGATAGTTTGTTTCAAAATGGAGTTATTTATTTTTGTTATTTGTTTTTTATCTATGGTTATTTTATTCATGAGAGGCATTGATCTCTAATGATTAAAATGAACACTTTAAGCTTTGAGAAGTGTTGATGATTAAAGTTGATTATTTAACATCGAGGATAATGTCATTTTTTTAAAATGTAGTACTAATTAAAATTTATGATATTATTCTAAATGTGAACATTCTATTGTTATTTCATCTATTTTCTCATATTTAGAGTTAGGTGTTTTTAGTTTGTTTATTATTGTATTTGTTGTTGATGTTGTTGGCATAATATTAATATTTGTGGTATACTATAATTATTATATTATTTATTGTGATTTCATAAATATGTGTCATACTTTTCGATTAAATTGTGGTGATGAAAAAT
>ML797748.1:49568-60615 GCA_009831015.1 Picea engelmannii
AATTCATGTCATGAGTATTTTGTTATGAGGAAAAAACAATTTTGTTATGTAGTAAAAACACAATTTGTGGAAATTTTTTTATATTTCTAATGATATATTTTATTTATTTCAAAAACAATTATTTTTATCTAATACATAAAAAATTCTTTTAATTTTATGTTTTTCCTTGCAAATTCCTAATAAAATTAACAAGTGGCTTTAATTAACAACCATTATTTACTTTTTAAATGTACAATGTTCTAAAACATGTTATATAAGTATGTTCTACATGTATTATATTTTGTCTCACTTCCTTTGTTTTTAACAAATTGTATTTTCTATTATTTTTTTAATTTTGACACATTAGTATTTTGTTATGAGGAAAAAACAATTTTGTTATGTAGTAAAAACACAATTTGTGGAATTTTTTTTATATTTCTAATGATATATTTTATTTATTTCAAAAACAATTATTTTTATCTAATACATAAAAAATTCTTTTAATTTTATGTTTTTCCTTGCAAATTCGTAATAAAATTAACAAGTGGCTTTAATTAACAACCATTATTTACTTTTTAAATGTACAATGTTCTAAAACATGTTATATAAGTATGTTCTACATGTATTATATTTTGTCTCACTTCCTTTGTTTTTAACAAATTGTATTTTCTATTATTTTTTGAATTTTGACACATTAATATTTGAATCACAATTTTACATGTTTGTGTTTGCAATAAAGTATTTTCATTTTTATATGAATGAAAAAAAATAAAAATATATCGAGTAAACATCCATAACTATTCCAAATAGTTTTTATAAATTTTGGATTGTTTAATCTCTCAATGCATTCACAACTAAATGAATTTTTATAAATATGTATTCAAACAAAATAAATATAATATAGTAAAAAGATGAAAATGAAGAAATTATGTCATTAGATCAAATATTTATTGATAAATCCGCACACATCAATTCTACTACATGAAGAGATTTCATTCCACAAATTTATAACTACGAAAAATCCTATACAAAAGAAGACAAATTCATAAATTTTAAACACCCAATGGAAGGTTTATTTTGACCTAGATCAAAGGATTAAGAGGGAATTTCAAAAACAAAAAGAGGACAAATTCATAACTTTTAAACACCCAATGGAAGGTTTATTTTAACCTAGATCGAAGGATTAAGAGAGAATTTCAAAAACCCTTGATCAATGTTTAATTTAACCTTCAATAAATTCATTTTGTTTGCTTAAAATCAAATGCCTATTTCAGAGATTTACGTAGATCAACTATAACTTTTGCAACAACATAGTTTGCATTATTTATGTTAAAACAACAAATAAAGCTATAACGAAATATACATGTTCACTTTATGACATGAGTTCATAAAGTTTATGGTAAAATTCCAATAAAATATATAGTATGGGTATTAATTCAACAATTGATATGGAGAAAGAGGAAAAAAGTACAAGAAAATATGATCATAGATTACTTAATTAATATTAAGTATGAGAGAAGGCTAAAGAGATAATAAGAAATATGATAATTCCATGTATGCAAAATGACCTTATAAAAAATGTAGGTAATGTCAGAGTAGACATTATTAGGGAGTTTATATTTCTATCCCTTAGTCAACATTCATATCAACCTATTGACTAGAATTTGGTGCATCTAATTGGAGAGTATTCGATTGAGGGAAATATTAATAACTTTTGACTATGTTCGACAAATGGATACTATACTCTTAGTCTTGAATTATATGTTAGTTTATAATTCTTACATAGTATTTTTTATATTTTAACAAATGTTTATTGAGAGAAATATTAATAAATTTTAACTATCTTCGACAAATGGATACTATACTCTTAGTCTTGAATTATATGTTAGTTTATAATTCTTACATAGTATTTTTTATATTTTAACAATTTTTTTTTATATATAGACACATACAAAATTGATTTGATTATAAAGGGATGTAACCTAGTTAGTTGCCACCACAAGACTTGTGCCCTATCAAATTTGAAGAATAACTCGAAGTTGTAATGATTTTCAAGGGGATGGATTTTGAGAGAATTTTGATTAAAAAAGATGAAGAATTCAGGAACATGATCCATGATTTTATTGTGTGAAAATATATTGGTAAGATATTAAGAAATATTTTGGGAAAAAATCAACTGCAACATATAATTAAATCTTACACGAATTGTTAAAATACAAAAATTTATGAGAAGAAATATAGCCATTGTTTAGATATGATAAACATGCAAAGGCATATGAGAAAATATGGAATAATTCCATTTACTTGGAAAATCAAGAAAACCCAATATCCAAGTTTCTTACAAGATAATTACAACCTCTATTGTGATGCAAGAACCTTTATGAAGTTGCATGGTGACAACATTGTCAAAATTAGTATATGTGTGAAAACGAACATTACAAAGACATACTAAATTTATGTTTCATGTAGAGGAAAATGATGAAACTATTATTTTTCTCTTATTTATACACAATCCTACTAAGAAACACTTATACAGGTGTTAGAGACAAGGTGCTAGGATTCTGGTAAACCCTTTCTCTTGGTATATAGATTGGAAGATTTTTTTGTGATGAGAATTATTTAGAGGCATGTATGGTGAACACTATCAACAAGTTTGTGATATTATGCAAGTTGAATTATAATTTTGAGGGATTTCAGGAAAGAAAGCATAATGAAAACATGGACATTAGAACATTTGATAAATTAAAACATCGGTATATTAAGGATAAATTATAGTTCTATTATGACAAACGCATATTTTTTAAAATGACATTAAGAAGGTGACCCTCCTCCTTCTATAATTCATTATTTTATTTTGATGGTATTATGAAGAAGGTATCATAAAGATGTATGTTTGAATGAAATATGTGTAGGTGAAAAAATATTTATTTGATTTGGTAATTTGATAATCTTTCATTGGAATTTTTCTATGGATCTCACACATCCTATATTTCCATATATTATTATCACATGGAACGAATATGAGTATGTTACTATGAATATATCCTCCTCTTTGGGTGTGACCTATAAAAGGATTGATTTCCTTGACAATGAGATATTGATTTTAGAATTCATGCGGAAGATTAAAAATTAGATTTATAAAAAGGTCAAACACACTCATAGATCAAGGTGGAAAGCTTATAAATTCAAACAATGTCACAAGTCATTTTAGCTGGCCACATTCTCAAAAATCATAGACATCATCAAGAATCTAATGTTTTCTCAATAGAAAGTAATAGTATTCAAACCGGAGATTATTTTTTATTATTTTCATGTCTTATGTTTTTTATTCTTGACTTTTCCTAATGGTTGACTTGTATGTTCAAGTTTATATATTCATGCATATATTTTATATACATGCACAAGTGAATGTTCATGGTTGGGATGGAAATCGTGAACTTGTGATATGGTTGAGTACCATTTTTATGTCAATGATGACCATGGGAAAACACATTATTTTTTCCACATTGCAATGGTGTAATCGTTCGTGTGTGTGTGTGTGTGTGTGTGTGTGTGTGTGTGTGTGTGTGTTGATATTGGATACACTATAAATATTAGGGTGTGAAAAAATAATTGTTTCTTATTCTTTTGAAAATTATAGATCACTAAATATAAATCATAGTTTGAATATGTTGGAATAATGAGAGGGGGGGTGAATCAGTATTATGCAATCTTTTACCGCTTTTAATCATAATATTTAATCATTAAATTTATCAGTAGTATATCATCAATATATCATGAGCAGTACCAATCAATATCACATAAAAATTAACTAGAGATACACAGTACACCAGAATTTACGTGGAAACCCAAATGGGAGAAAACCACATAATTATTATATATATATATATATATATATATATATATAGGAAACACCAACTTCCAAATTCTCCAATACCAACTGGAAGGAGGATTCAACCTCCTAGTTTCTTTGGCTCCAACTGGAAGGAGACTACAACCCCCTTTCTTTGCTCTGTCATGCCTCCTTGAAATATAAGTGTAGACTCAACCTGTCACTACCACTGATACTGATAATCAGTCTGTCACTATATCTTTCACTGCCACTATCATTGTATATGTCACTACCACTGCCACTTTATCCATCACTATCACTGTATTTTCCATTGTCACTGTCACTATCACTGATGTTGATACATCATCATTATCAACCATATCCACTCATATAGACCATAAATCAAAATGTATTCCAAACATCAAGTATCCATATGCCAAAAGGTGTACCTCAACCATATGTCATATCACTCATGCTATGTATCAATCATGTCATAAACCATGTACCATAAGATATGCCAAAATAAAGTAACATAAAATCAATGATCTACCTCAATCAAGAACCAAAATATCTTCCTCATACATATTTAAATATCACAAATATGTTCCTCTAACAATGAACCATAACAACCATAAATCAATTACCAAGTATAACTCTTAATCATGTATCAATATCACCAAGACATGAACCTCAACCATATGCAACCATGTACCGAAAGGTCTCCAAGACATGCCTTAAGGATTTTCCAATCCATCCATGATACAAGACTTAAAAAAACACATAAAATACATACCTTTACTCTTGAAGAAAACCTAAAGTGTATCATTTCAGACCAACCTGGTGCACATCATCTTCAGCAAGTGTAAAATAGTATCTTCATTGAATTTTCCTTAGCCTCACTAGACATAGACTAGTCATCTAGCAGGGCCTTGCGGGATGAGTGTTGTACAATAGGAAGGTGTGCCTCATGGGACACCTATAGCCTAACCCGCAGGGGTCAGCTAAAATGGGGTTTTCAAAAACCCTTCACTTCTACAACTTTGAAACTTCTGCACTCATTAATTCCTCATATTCACTATGAAAATATCACTTGAGATATAGATATTCAATGAACTTGTGTGTATACAAATGAGAGGCTTATTGAGGTGTATTTATACTTTTCTAAGTGATTTATTTCCTTAACTTTTAGGTTTGACCTGTAATTTCTTGTTATAACCATTCTACCCTTTAATTAATGACTTGTAACTTCTTCTTACAACCGTTTAGGGGCTTCTCAACCATTATTTTGGGATTTCAACTTCAAGAAGGAATAAATCCTAAACCATGAGGAACTACATGGCGTACCACCTACTATTGGAAATGGTATGATGAGTAATATCCATTTATGAGAGTTTTGCATGCCCTTGTAATGCTCTTCAACCTCATTTTCCTCAATCAACTTCGAGCCTCATGATCACACCTATGGGATTATTGTAGACTTCTTCAAAGAGTCTTCCCGTGAGGAACATTCTCAAAGCTACACCATAAGGGAACCACTTTGGAGACTTCTTCAATTATACCCATTACTTCTAGAGGCTTATAGACTTCTTCTAAAGTTGACATCAATGACAATCAATTTTCCAATAGAAGAATATATTAAAATGGAGAGGACATCCAAGTGGTAAATGAAGTAACTTAAATATTCTATTGCAAAACTTGGAATGTCTAAAGGAGTGGAGACAAAACGTGATCATTGTAACCCATGTATATACAAAAAAATAGATCTACGAAGTATAATAGAAAAATAGTGTGCAAATAATCATTGTTGTCGATACTTTTGAAAATTATATCATCTAAATCTAAATGAAATAAATAATTTATTGCAATGAAAAGGACACCCAAATGGTTGGTGAATACACTTGAATATTCTAGCACAAATCCTACAATAATTGAAGGAATGAAATTTTTTTACCCATTTTGTGGTAAACATACCAATGATTGCAAAGTATTGCACCAAAACACTTCAACTCTAAAAATATAGCTATCACCCTACACATGTGACAAATATCTAACTGCAATTGCCTTGTCAATTTTCACTAGATAGGATACTAAGTCCTACCACTTGTGTTGCACTAGATTTATAATGATGGCATGTTCATGTTTTATTCAATATTACCCTACTTCACATGGATTATGGTTTTATTTTAGTAGGTTTCAATAATTATGTCTAGCTCCAATTACAAGCGTTATGATTGATTTTAGGGGAAAATCCCCTATAGTAGTGGGCTTATTGCAGTGTACCAATGACAGTACAAGAATAAAATTCCATAAGTAATACTAATCAAAGATATTATAACCGAATTCCAAAGAAATAACTAACTATTGGGAGAAAGAGAAAAATTAAATCACCAAGAGTCCAATGGTTGATGTTGTTCTCGATTGTTGGAGCATCTTCGCTCTTTTCCACTGTTTCCTCTGCAATGTGCAAGAACCTCAAACAAGAAGACCTATACAAAGAGGTAATTATATTAATAACTACTTGTTAGTCCTATGAAAAACAACAGAAAGATCAAAGCAATTAATATTCTATGAAGCATATATAACAGAAATGCATATTTAACCAATATCAAAACAATGCACATAGAAGGTATGAGATTATGTATTATTGATGAACAACAGTTAGGTAGTTACATATTTTACATGTTCGATGCGACACATCCCTATTGAAAGAGATCTTGAATTCCTCCACTTGGATCCTCGGTACAAGGATTGCTTTTGAAACCGAATTTGCCATAGATCCAAAGAGAATATATGGGAGAATCTTGGTCAGATAGATTGGTCATTATAAAGAGGCTAGAAATAAGGGTTTCCAAGTAAAAAAACTAACAACAATAGGGATATGTATTGGCTTACAGACTCTCCTGGGAAAGATACATAGGTGTTTTCTCTTATGTGCAAAGTATCATAACTTGTCATTACCATTCTCCTCGGAAAAATGCTCATTTTATGTTGTCTCTAGTTGGTTAGAGATGTTTGAGTACGAGTAAAAGGAGTTAGGAAACTAACCAAACCCATAATTCAACATTTAATTAAGAATAAATATAATTTTTTAGGAATTTTTTGACATGTACATGACTATCCCTTAAGTGGCCCATGTGTATGCAAGTTCCATAACATTGAGGGCACGTCACACATCTTCAAAAAATAGGTTTTTTACAAGATCTCAAGGAGGTATGGGGTACAAAAGTTTGTAAATAGGATAGGGATTATGCCAACAAGCTTGTCAATTCTTCAAAGGTGGTAATTGACTCTATAACAGATGCCCCCTAATGTGTGAGGTTAGAAGATAAACTGATGGATAAAATACATTAGAAGTATTTGAGGAGCAGTTAGTCAGGGTGGAGGTCACCATAATCTAATCTAAGGGCAACAACCAACACAAAAACATGTCAGAAATCTCAATTTATGAGGTGGGCATACCATGCTTAGGTGTGATGATAAGCATGGATTCCAATCAAGTACATTGTGGGTCCATGAATAAACTATATAAAAAACATTGATCGTGGCCACAAAGAGATACACAATGGATCCATGTCAAACACAGATCATAACCATGAAAGAGATACAAAGTGGATCTATTTCTCAAAATCGGTGAAGGATATCTGGGGAAAGAGCTAGATAATCGATCCTTCACAATACCAATGTGAGGAGTGGTATTGTCCAATCACAACTGAATCCACAACATAAAAGAGGTGATGCTACTACATTATTGAGATATTCAAATCAACTATCATGGTACGAGTCTTCACCATGGAAATAGATGTGTTGAATTCAAACACAGTGATAGACTGTTTGATTACTCGTCAGTGATGCATATCGTTAACCAAATTGACACAACCCACTGATAATGGTAATTGGAGTCAAGGTATTGATTACAATATAACAAGTGTGAATAGAGGATATGATGTCAAACACTTGGTAGAATCTAACGATCAAGGGACATGAATGCATTCCCACTATCAATAGTGAGGGAACCTTCCATTGGTGACTACAAGCCCCAAGGTACTAATAATGAGCCTAGATCCTTGTCTCAGAGAAATATGTGTTGAATTCGATAGGAAAAGATTCGTTGGATGGAGGGCATTGAGGCATCCCCCATCATCCAGCATGAGGAGTAGCAGATGGCCAAAATTTAGAAGGACTCAAATGAAATATTGAAAGGACCACCATGAAGTACGTCTCCCACGTGCACCAGATGTAAAAAGAACATGAAAGAGACCCTATGAATAAAAATTAATAATGAATATTTTTGGCAAAGGAGAGGAAACCACCAATGGGGATAAATGGAATCCAAGTTACTACACAAGTCCCTATGTGTGAATAATTTTTTTATCATTGAACACAAGGGAAACCACTAAGTCAATGACCAATGATGGAATTTCATCTGTTGAGTACAAGGTCACCTATCAATGATGTAAATAGAGTCGAGGTGTGACTCTAGGTCAATATCTTATATATATCAATTTGTTGTAGTTGATAAGATACTAACCCGTCGGTAGGAAGTCAATGGGGACCCTCGATACTAGCACGAGTATATGATAAAGATACTTTTGATTCTGATATTTACTTGACACATGAATGGTGAATGGTGAAAATGCTTCCACTGTGAGGGAAATGCATCACACGAAAGAGCATAGAAAATACAATATTCATAGCATAAACATAATCATGCCCAACAAGCATATTAAAGTCCAAAGGGCCTGACACCACTAAAATATCAACAAGGACATTAGTCCCACCTAATGTGATAGGAAATTACGGAAGAATTCCAAAACATTCACTACGTCTTATGTTGAAATCCAACATCTCACTGGTAGCTAACACAATCTTGGGAGAACCCAAATCTTTCCAAGCCGAGGAGGATAAAATACATGCAGAGGCTCCTTCATATACAATACACCAGTGAATTCTAGTTGAATTAACTTGAACCATTATCTCTAAAGATGCATAAGAAGGGAGGTGAGGCTCCACAAGATCATTCCAATCAAAGGAAACCATCCTAGGAATTGGAGGGAGCATACTTGAAGAGAGTGGAATGCCCCCTTGTTCATATGGCACTAAACTATAAATCCTAAAGACATAGTCAAATCATGCATCAATCCCCAAAATAAGAGTGGGATCAGTCAAATATTGCATCGGTGTGATCACTTTGTTAGGCTCGTCACTCTCCAAGAGAAGAGTGTTATTGGTCGAACATTGCATCAACGTGACCACTTCCTCAACCACTAGTTGAATAGGTTGTGAGATAACATGGTCAAGAGATGAATTACCCTCCGAAATAAAGTTGAATATTGCATCGGCATGATCACTTTGTTAGACTCATCACTCTTTAAGAGAAGAGTGGGATCAAGTGAAGATTTCATCGGCACGACCACTTCCTCAGCCAACCTCTAAATAGGTTTCTAGGAAACTGGAGATGAATCAAGACTAGAAGGACCATCAGATAAGGAACAAAATCTTAGTACCTATGGAATACCAAGAAATAAAGGAGTGACATGATCTCCCTTGCAAAGCTTACAAGGGAACTTGGGATTACATCGTATTTGTCTAAGATTCTCCATAGTATCAATTCCCCTAGCATGACTTGCAGTGGTTGTTAGGTTTCCCCCAACATGACTAGCAAAGGATGGTTTCCTACTCCCAACACAACTTGTAGTGGCTGGCATCATGTCTCCAACATGACTGGTACAAGTCGGTTACATTTTTCCAATATGACTAGCAGTGACTAGACATGTTCCCCCAACATGACTAGTAGAGGCCAAGTGTAGGTCTCTAGCATGACTTGCATAGGTTGGTTCCTTGATGTCAGTATGACTCATAGTGACTTGACATGCACTCCCAACATGACTTGCAGAGGCTAGTGACTAGTCTACAACATGACTTGCAGAGATTGTTGACATAAATCCAACATGACTAGCATAGGTTGGCTTAGCACTCCTAGCATGAATTGTAAAGTCTAGTAGTTCTGGAATCCATTATGACTTGTAGGGACTGAGCTCTTTCTCCCAGCATGACTTGGAATTTTTGGTTACATATCTCCAACATGACCAGTAGAGGTTGGTTTCTGTAAATTCCAACCTTGTACAATGTCTACTCTAAACAGATATTCAGAAAAGAACAGAAAAGATACAATGGCAAATACAAACATTACACAGAGATTTTTCCCCTGGAAAACCAGCATATATTAAATTCATTCATTGTATTACATTGTTTACAATAAAATATACATATAGGATCCAGCGACATCCAAAACCTTAACCCAATGACCTGGATTAGTCCAAAACCCTAATTCCTTAACCAAAAATAGAAAACCATCGGCAAAAAACCATGTACCGAAAAAACCACCTAAATACATGACATGTTTCCCAAGATAGGTGTCATGTTTCCCAAGGCAAAAAAAAAATTGGGGGGCGCTGCCCCAAGACCCCCGCGCAAGGGGATCCGCCCCCCTCTAACCCCCCTGCACGCCCAGCACATATGCTCAGGCACTACTACTCGTGTAAAGAATATAACACATACCCAACATTCTCCCACTTGTTGTTTTCTTTGCATATAGTGTTACAGGGTTACATAGTCAAAAATCCAGGGCAGCAATGCCCATGGATCCTCTACACCAAGAGAACTTCTCAGTGCTCACAGATTTTGTTAATGAGTCTACAACATTCTTCAAAGTGTCCACCTTCATTAGTGATACTTTCTTTTCTTCAATCATGTCTCTCACAAAGTGATATTGAACATCAATGTGCTTTATCTTTGAATGATAAGTAGGGTTCTTCACCAGAAAAATTACACTTTGACTGTCACACTCTATCCTTACAACTTGTTGTACCAACCCAATACCTGAACACAATATTTGTAACCATATTGTTTCCTTACTTGCATGAGTGGATGCCATGTATTCAGATTCTGTAGTTGAAAGTGCCACTACAGCCTGTCTTTTGCTCATCCAACTTATCGCTCCTCCAAACTGGTTAAACACATACCCACTTGTAGATCTCCTATGATCCAAATATCCAGCCCAGTCTGCATCCACAAAGCCATGTATATCGACCACTTTGTCCAATCCCAATCTTCCTTTGTAGCACAATCCATAGCTAGCAGTGCCATGCAAATACCTGAAAACCCTTTTTACTATTGTCCAATGCTCCTTCCCTGGTTTTGACATATACCTGCTCAAAACTCCCACTGCATGTGCAA
>ML797748.1:61669-97103 GCA_009831015.1 Picea engelmannii
TTCTTGTTTAACAACATCCTTCATTTCTCTAAATACCACATCTCGGCTATACACTACCTTCTTAGTTTCTGGGTTCCAAAGCTTATAACCTTTGAGACCATCTTTATATCCAATAAAGATACATTTTTCATCCTTCTTATCTACCTTACTCATGTTTTCCTTTGGAACATGAACATATGCATCGCAGCTAAATACCTTAAGATGTGTGAGAGAAGGTTCATTACCAGTCCATACCTCTTGTGCAGTCTTGTCACCCAACGCTGATGAGGGTGATCTGTTGACCAGATAACATGCAGTACCCACTGCCTCTGCCCAAAATTATTTCCCTAACCTGACACCACTAAGCATGCACCTTGCTTTTTCCATCAGCATCCTCTTCATCCTTTCTACAACTCCATTCTATTGAGGTGTATATGGAGTAGTCTTTTGCCTTGCTATACCTCACTTCTTACAGAATTTTTCAAATTCATTCCCGCAGAACTCTCCGCCATTATCTGTTCTCATCACCTTAATTATTTTCTCTGTTTGATTCTCAATAAGAGCCTTAAACTCTTTAAACCTGTCAAAGACTTCAGATTTCTTCCTGAGGAAATATATCCAAGTTTTCCTCGAGAAGTCATCTATAAATGAGACATAGTACATAGATTTTCCCAATGATGGGATCGACACAGGTCCAAAAACATCACTGTGAACTAGTTGTAAAATTCCTTCTACCCTCGTTGCACCAGAGGGGAATCTTACCTGATTTTGCTTCCCATATAGACAATGTTCACAGAAATCAAAATCCAGAAAGCATTTAGACATACCTTCAACCATACCTTTATCGTGTAGTAGTTGAAGACCGTTCTCTTCAATATGCCCTAGTCTTTAATGCCACAACATAACATTTTCTCCAGATACTGTAGGAGTTCTTTCTTCTTCAACTCCAATATCAGGAACAATGGAGCTATTACACCCATCACTAATAGTGCTTCCTAGCATCTTATACAGAGTTCCAAACTGAACTCCCTTCATCAACACCATTGCTTCTCGAACCATCCTAGAAGTTCTCTTTTCAAAAATTGTTTTTACCCCTGCATCTTCCATTTTTCTTACATAAATCAAATTTCTGGCCATACCTAGGATGTGTAGAACACCAGGCAGTGTTCTAATCCTTCCATATATGAGTCTCAACTTGACCCTTCCTCTTCCTATGATTCTGGTTGTCAAATCATTACCTAAGAAAACATTACCTCCATCATACTTCTCTTATTCATAGAACCACTCCCTGTGGGGAGTCATATGAAAGGATGCACCAGAGTCAATCAACCATGCCTCATGATCTGCATGTGTGCTTGAAGAGGCCAAGTACACATCCCCTCCTTCTTCCTTGGAGATCTTTTCTTCTGTATAAGAAGATTCTTCAGATCCCTTATTTTTCTCAACTTTGGATCTACACTACTTCTTGTAGTGCCCTTCTTTTCCACACCTCCAACATACCCTTACAAACTTTCCAAGAGATTTAGATTTACCCTTAGACTTAGATCTCCTACTTGAGAAATTAGATCTATTTCTTTCCTGGGAACGTCCTCTTGCAAATAATGCGTCTGTGCTATGTCCTTCCATACTCTTTCATCTCATCTCCTCTGACAACAAGGATGAGACCACTTCTTCAAACTTCAAAGAAGTTGTATTACTACCTATGGCCACAACTAGACTATCCCACGAGTCTGGTAAAGAACACAACAAACTAATACATTTATTTTCATCTGAAATTTTAATCTCAACAGATACTAACTGACTTACCATAGTATTGAAGGTGTTCAAATGCTCTGCCACCGAGTCTCCATCTCTCATCCTCAAGTTATACAGCTTTTTTCTTAGGAATAGTTTATTTACCAGGGACTTAGACTGATACAACTTCCCCAACTTTTCCCATAAATCCTTGGTTGTAGCTTCCTCTGACACATTCAGTAATACTGAATCGGAGAGACACAGTCGGATTGTGCTATTTGCCTTCCAATCCATCTTTTTCCAGTCATCTACAAAAGTTCTTGTAGGTGCAGTACCTGGATCTACCGTGATCCACTGATCTCTGTCCACCAAAAGATCTTCCATCTTGAGCTTCCACAACTCANCCCATTAAACTTCTCGATCTCCATCTTCGAATTGCTTTCCATTTCTTTTCACCTGCAAAACAATACCGCAGATCTTCCACTGTAACAAGGCTTATCACAGTCCCGAAGCCAAACCCTTGCCCACAAAGGCGTCCCCCTGAAGCCAATAAAGTTTTGATACCAAATTGTAAATTTCAACCTTGTACAATGTCTATTGTAAACAGATATTTAGAAAAGAACAGAAAATATACAATGGCAAATACAAACATTACACAGAGATTTTTCCCCTGGAAACCCAAACCGAGAAAACCAACATATATTATATTCATTCATTGTGTTACATTGTTTACAATACAATATACATATAGGAGCCAGTGGCATCCAAAACCCTAACCCAATAATTTGTATTAGTCCAAAACCCTAATTCCTTAACTAGAAATAGAAAACTATCGGCAAAAAATCATGTGCCAAAAAAACCACCTAAATACATGACACTTTCTCGAAATAGATATCATGTTTTCCAAGACAAAAAAAATTATAATGTTAGGTGTCATGTGTATCTTGAAATCAAGTTATAATGTTATTAGAATTGTTTGTATATATTACATATATGTTTTAATGTTTAAATTGCATTAAATAGATATGTATATAAATATAAAATGGTATCGGAGCATGAAATATATTCGGTGGCATGCCGTAGCTTATTGGTTTAAGTTCGGGGATGTCACAAATAACCTATTCATTGACACCAAATTTCAATATTGTTGGCGCCTGTTTGTAGAGTTTGATGATGACATAGGGAAACCGTATGCGTCATGGATCCACTAGATGGTAAAAGTCAAATAATTAACAATTGGGCGAACCCAAACATCAACAGTTTGTTTTCCTTATAAACTTTAGAATAGGAATGTCTAAATTTAAAAGGAACTTCAAAAAAATAAAAAAATTAATAGTATGAATAAGAATGTCTAAATTTAAAAGGAAACTTCAAAAAATTCACAAAATTAATGTGCAAACCGAACTAAATTTTTTCCTCCAAAATTTGATTTATTGTTTAATAAATTAACTTAATATGTATTCTTGCCAAAGATGACGGGATAAAATAATGCTACTCCTTCCAGAAAATTACTCTAGTAAGACCTGGAATCTTATATATGTTACACTAACATGCCTGGAATGTCTGAAATGCTTCCATGATAATAGTTGCACCGAAGGGATATTTCTAGACTCCAAACGAACAAAATTGTGAGATCATTTCTTCTATTTTATAGCCAGGAACGTAGAGAATTATTCATTAGATAGACAGATAGATCCTGGACAACGAATATTGCGGTTAGCATGGATGGTTGGACCTTGGAGGTGATATCCACTAATTGTGCCAATAATGTGATCGTGGGAGCATGTATGTAATGGGATAATTTGAACCAAGCATCGGGAGTCCCTATTGAGAAGTAATAGGCACACATGAAAGAGTTAATTACCGAGGCTATGAGGGAGCTCGACCTACTTAGGTATGTTTGTTGTAGAAAGCCATGTGGCTACTACCAGCTCGCAGAGAGACCCTATTTCCTTAAATCGATTTCACTTGCCATCTTAATTTACTCCAAATGGCCTAGATAAACAATGAATTTCTTGTGCCTTCCAAATAATTGTTCACTTTATCATTTATCCTCTTGGTGTGTTATGCATCCAATATGAATTTTCTACTAAGCTTAATGACCAACGTGACTGTTCAGGGATAGATGATGTAGGATTTATAAAAATATGGTAGATTGAATGTATGGCATAATGATCTCAAGAGACATGTATCCGAAAATAATCTTTCATGATTTTGTTTCCTTAGCTTTAGCAAAGGTTGCTAAATAATCGATGGATGGACACGATAAATTAATGGTTGAAATGATTACTTGAGTGAGTAGCTATACATTGGATATTAAAGGATTAGTTCCACCCATGCTCTAGCAATATTAATAGTTCAACTTTTGAACCATTGGTTGGTCGTCTTTGAAGCATTTATTTAGAAAAAAAAATCAATTTCAATAATGTAAGAAAGTTGGAAAGTGTTACCTGCATCTGCATGCCCAATTTTACTGTTGGGCCATCAACAACTATATTGATGTTAAAATTATCAAACACAATGGGTACATAGTCCTGCAACACAATTATACAAACCGATTCAATGGTCAAGCTATATGCATTTATTATCAAACACAGGTGGGTACATAGTTCTGCAACACAATTATACAAACCGATTTAATGGTAAATCTATATGCATTTCAGAAAACAACCTGTAGCCTAAATAAACAACAAACTGCATGCATACAACCAAGGAAATAATCTAAGATCAACCAAAATGCACTTAAAATTTCAAAACAAAAGTTAGAAAAACAAGAGGGTTATTAGCACTCCTAGTGGAGAACCTATTGCTTGTATAGAAAGTTAACATGCAAGTCTTTCAAATATCTCCTTCGCCAACAATAACACTTTTTATAAACTTTGAAGAACTCATTGCAGCGAAAAAATACAAAACTTCAAACCAGAAAACCTCTAAATTATAATCCTCCTTCCTTCCAAGAAGGGTAAAATATCATCACTGAATCCTGCAAAACCCATTCCTACCGCCCCAAATAGTGTAGGGGTTTTTGTAATGTACATATCATTTTCATGTGCACGTTTAACGAATCATATCATTAAGTATAACATATTATTTTTTATGTATTGCAGATAACTTCTTCATGGTTTGCATGCCAATCACTTTTGGTAAACTGTTATAAGATCTCAGGTACTGAATTTGCTGCAGTTCACTCATGCCTACTATCAAGACTCTTCAACGTGTACCTCAACCTTATACATCTACATTATGCTTACGCCGATACATATTTCGCAATGCTTAAAAAATGTGATACATCATATCACGTTGCTGGATAACAGGTGTCTTCTCTACTTTTCAATTTTCTATGATGGTTTGCATATCATTGTTTTTTACAAGGTTTATATACGATGACACATACTGAAAGGTTTATATATGACGACATATACTGAATTAGTTGGATGTTTGCATGTGCCTTCTATACAGACTCCTAAACGTGTACTCTTGATCTTAAACACAACGCATGGATAGAGATTTCACAGTTTTTCTAACAACGATTTTTAAATATTGTACATTAATTTAGTAAAAGTAATATCAGTATTAGCATAATGTTGACAAAATGTGTATTTATAATTATTGATTTGACATATTTTTAATTTAAATAACAATGAAATTTGTGAAAATAATATGGTTGTCATGATCATTTTAAGTGAGTTAATAGAATTTAAATTTATATTTAAATGAAGAGATAAGAATGAAACATAAACAAATCTTCTTTAACTTACCTGTAACAAGTTTCATGATACTCATTTTCTATTATCATCCATGGTCACTTGCACCAACTACGATACATTCTCTTTCAATTTCTTACATATAAATGTCCCCTTCAACTCTTCTAACAATGTCAATATGTGAAGGCCTGGCAACTCTTTTATTTCATTACACCACAGGTTTCCTTCTTGATCTGAGTGAGAGAGCACGCTCAGCAATTAAGAGTCGGTTTTTATGGAGGGTGCATTACTCGCACTGATAGAAGGGAAAATTGATCTGAGGGAGAGGGCGCAACACCCTTTGTTGAGAGAGACGCCTTCAATGATGATCGTTCTGAGGAGAGAGAGATGTGCATAGCATTATCCAACTCGTCCTCTTTAAAACTGACGCCCTAACTTCACATTCACACTACCAGAACTGAGGGTGCATTAATTATCAACGCATAACAGAATAGAGATGCACACCAATTCCTTTGGTGCGCACTCCCTCAATAATCACACAGAAACAAAAAAAAAACTAATTTACACACACATGAAATAAAGAGACGAGATTCAACAAAACTTCATCAATCGCATTAGAGGACGGTGTCTCCTTTTAATCAATCAAGTAGACTTCATACAACGATAATTGTCTCTTTATTCTTCTGTGTTTCTCTGCTCATTCAAACTGGCAAGAAAATTTTCCCTCAACAATTACTAACAGAAACTAACTATTCATTATTTTAAACATTGTCATTGTTTACTTAGACTGGCGAGTGATTTATTACAAATAAGGGACTGATTGAAGTTGACAAAGATCAACAAACTAGTATAGCATTACTTCTCTTTCTCTCCTTGCAGTCTTTCTCTCCTTGCTTGCTGCAAACTACTGATACTCCGTTATCTTTCTAAGAAATGTTGACATCCTTCCTTATTGGTCAAACTCCTCCCTGTTTAGATCTGAAAGAATCCCTATTTTTTCCCATCAACTCAGGAAGCTGTCGTTTCACTGTCTATCTACTAACTAGATAGGAAACGTGTTGTTGTTGATGGGTAGTCCTGGTCTTACTATCCAGAATTTGATTATGCAACAATGGAGGTTGAAAATTAGGAATGTTTTCCAGTGGGTGTTGCACAATGACTTGTCTTCGAGAAGTGGTGGCTCAAATAATTTTAAAGTGTTGACATTTAGAACGTCATGAATTCCCAAATGTGTTGGAAGATCCAACCAATATGCATTTTCACCAATGTGATCCAAAACTATATATGGTCCATATCACAATGGATGCAACTTATGATGTCACACTTTGAAGGGTTGCTCGTCCATTTTCAGCCAAAATATGTCTCCTGGTTGGAATTGCAACGAAGTTCTATGTTTATCATGACGTTTCTTTGCACGCTCTTGTGCCACTTGTAAGGAGGTTGGAACTTGATTGTGTCGTTGTGATAAATTATGTATGAAGTGTTTAGTTTCCTGTTGTTCTCGTTGTTGGTGCGTTGAACTTGAAGGAGCTAAATTGAGAGGCAGATCGACAGGTGAAAGTGGTTGGAAGCAAAATAAAACTTCAAATGGAGAGAATCTTATGGAAGAATGTGTAGCTATGTTGCAAAATGTGAAGATAAGCATCCCATTTCTTATTCTTGATGAAGGAGATGCGCAGAGCATGTACCAATGTATGATTGACCACTTACGTTTGTTCGTCGCTCTGTGGATGGAATGTCGTGGAAAAAAGAAGTTGGAAGCCTAGTAAGGACCAGAGAGTATTCCAAAAGGAGCTAAGGAATCGGGAGTTGCGATCACAAATGATGCGGTTAAGAAGGCCGAAATGTGGCCAAATATGGTAGAAGAATAATTCAGTAGTTTTCATGGCAGAAGTGGTTTTATGGCAATGGATAAAGATCGTCATCTTGGAGAATTGGTAGACCACAACCCAAATGGCATCATGCTTGCGCAAAGTGGTTGGGAGGCCACTCAGGAAATCCATAGAAATTGATTCTCATGGGAAAGAGGGGATCGACAAAGGTTGATAGAGACCATGTTTGCATTTAGAGGGTTTTCTTTGTGAGCAAAGAGCACAAACTATGATGAAATGGTCGACTTGTTTGGACACAGAAGGCCAATAGAAGTGGCGTTGGAGGTGTAAAAGTGTTTTGGTATTCCCGAAGTGACCACCACATGAGGAAGCATGCAATTCTCTGATGAAAATCAAACGATCCTCTGATTGCGGAACACAAAGTTGATTGAGGCGATACAGCTATCCCTCCCAAATGTTATAATCAAGAAAAGGTGTATGGTTGATGATCGTAGGTTGTTGTAATGATGACCATATCTCTTTAAAAGTGGGATCTGATTCATACGTGTCTTTCCAATTGTCATAGCTTGCACATAGAACCGCTAAGATATTCATAACTTGTGTCGATGGTATGCTTAACAAATAGGCCATCTTATTAGCGATTCCCTTTTTATATTTAATAAACAAATGAAATTGTTGGATATGTGATGCCCACTTTAGATGTTGTTGTTCCTGTATCTTAATCTATGAGTTGATGAAGATGAACGAGTGATGGTTTGTGTGTAGGACAATCTCTTTACCTAGAATATAATGGCGCCATTGCTTTAGCTCTTGCACCAAGATGTAAAATTATTTTTCATATGTATTGTAGTTGAGCTTTGCGGCCGAAAGTGTCTCTGAGTGGTAAGCTATAGGATGACCTCCATGTTTAAGTATTGCACTAATCGCAAATTGAGAAGCATCTGACTCAATTTCGAATGGTTGGACCAAGTATGGCAAGTGCAGACCTCGAGCTAAGCATAATGCTTGCTTCAATTTGTCAAAGAGGTGTTGCTCATCATAAGACCATATAAAAAATTTCTTATTTGTTAACTAATGCAATGGTCGAGCCAACTGGGAGAAATGGGAGACAAATTTTCGATAAAAATCGATGCCTCCCATAAATATTTTAAGAAGATCTGTAGACATTAGCACTGTCCATTTCGAAATTGCTTGCACCAGAGTGGGATCCGGGCGTACACCTATAGAGTCCACAATAAATCCTAAATATTGCATCGACTTTTGTGCAAAATAAGACTTTTTTTCTTTCACATGAAGTTGATTTTGTCGAAGTAAAGCCAAGATTGTGCGCACATGTTGCATGTGTTCCTCCCATGACCTGCTAAAAACCAAAATATCGTCAAGATAAATAATGACAAACTTACCAAGATGTGGCTGAAAGATTTCATTGATGAGCCACATGAACGTGGTTGGTGTGTTTGTCAATCCGAAAGGCATGACCAACCATTCATAAAGAACAAACTCAGTCTCGAAAGTTGTTTTCCAAATATCACTTAGCTACATGCGCACTTGATGATATCTATAATTCAAATCCATATTTGTGAAGAAAGAGGCCCCTTGTAAATGGTCAAGGACATATTTGATCCGAGGTAGGGGATATCGGTTTTTAATGGTGGTGTTTTTCAAGGATCTATAATCGGTAACAAGATGCCATTCAAAAGTGTATTTCTTGGGACTAATGAAGGACGAAGAGGCACAAGTGGAAGAGGAAGGTTGAATGTGGCCTAATTCAAGGAGTTGGCCAAATTGGCATTCTATTTCGGTGGCCTCCTTGGGATCCAGGCAATAGGCCGGTGCATTGAGAAGAGATGAGCCATGTATGAGATCGATGGAATGGGAAATGTTCCGAGATGGTGGGAGTCCGGTGAGTGGGTGAAAAACATGTGCAAATTCATGTAAGAGGGGGAAAGCATTGAGGGGTCGCAGGTTGGTGAGGTTATCAGGTTTAAGAGGTCGGACCAAACACATAGAGACATTGTTGGTATTATAACATGGTAAGTGGTTGTGGTATCGGTTCATGGCAGTGGTGAAGTGATAGATAATGAAGTAAGTACATAGGTGCACCCAACCTGTTTAACGTGGTACTAATGAGTCTTGGCATGATACACTACTTTTCGGTCTTTTTGGTAAGGAAGACCAAGAAGGAGATCAACACAATCTAACGGTGACACATCACAGATCATAGTGTCACGAAAAGGACCAATGGTGAAAGTGATGGTGCATCACCGAACAATAGTAATGCGAGGACCTCCCTTATGTACCCATCCAATCAAATATGGATTGGGGTATGGGGTGGTGGGGAGTTGCAGATGTTCGACTAAGTATTGTGATATCAAATTATTTTGACTGCCATTGTCTAGAATGAGAGTTCATTTTTAATTTGGTAGTTTTGATTGAATAGGGGAACGTTAGGCTTGGTCTTGAGATTGAGGGAAGGGTCGACTTTGGTGGGGTTTTCGAGTGAAATGGTCCCTCGGAGTTCGGTCAAATCTGTTGAATTGACCTCAGCAAGCAAGGTCTTAATGTTGCGGATATTTTTAAGTGTGTGACAGTTCGTAGAATTGTGGGAATTGGTCTTGTGAAAGGTACACCAGACTAAGTTTTTGGATGTGGAAGAACAAGATAAATGAGACTGCGGTTGGGAAGATAGCAGAGTAGCACTTGAGGTGCGATATGTTGGGAAGCCAATGTTAGGAGCCAACTTTATTTCTATGACCAACGTCCATAATAAATCCTTATCTAGAAAAGCATTGTCAAAAAGATCTACCTCCCTCTGGATAGGTAACAATAAACTAGAATTGAACTTAATTATTAATACCTCCTCTGGTTCGTTGACATGTAGTTGGATGCACATCTTGGAGAAGACATTGATGTATCCTTGAACCGACTGATTGGAAAGTTGATGGAGTTGTAACCACTTTGCGAGAAAATTATGAAGATATCCTGGAGGGTAGAAGCATTCCCTCAATGCCTAACATAACGCATCCCATGACGCAATGTGGCCATTTGTCGGGGAGGACAGTGTACTTAGCTCTACGATCAATTATGAGATTTCCAATTGTGTATCCCACCAGGTTTGTGCGATTCCTTTGAGTTGAAGGCTGGCTATCTACAATTTGGTGGCCTTTTCCATCTTGAGTGAAGTCTTGAAGTAAGTGAAGAGGCTACGGATCTAGGAATCGATCGTCTCTCCATTCATTTGGCCGACGAACTTGGGTAACTGAAAACGGGTGTCCAGTTGCATGGTCGCTGGAGGTCATCGTTGTTGGAGTCGAATCAGTTCTTGGAGAGCCAACGCCAAGTCTTCAACTTGAGTTGTTGTGGCAGCATTCGATTCCTCCCTGGAGGCCTCTCGTCAAGGCGGCATGGTCGATAGGCACTGAATAGACCCTGAGGAGGGTGTAAGAGGAACCCTAAGAAGGGCACACTGATGCACCAATACAAAGGTACGGAGGACCCTAAGAAGGGTGATTGTGACGCTCTGAGAAAGAGCGTGAGGAGAGAGTGGAAGACCCAAAAAATATTTTGAATCTAGTGGATGAAGTTTTTCTTTGTCCTCCTTTGTGTGTGGAAAAATTTCCCCCAAGGAAAGAACTTTCTCTGATACCAATTGATCTGAGTGAGAGGGTGCGCTCAACAATTAAGAGTCAATTTTTATGGAGGCAAAATTATTGGAACTAATAGAAGGGAGAATTGATCTCAGGGAGAGGGTGAAACACCCTTTGTTGAGCGAGATGTCTTCAATGTTGATCGTTCTGAGCACAGAGAGAGATGCGCATAACATTCTCCAACTCGTCCTCTTTAAAACTGATGCCCTAGCTTCACATTCACGCCACCACCAAACTAAGGTTGCATTAATTATCAATGCATAGAAGAATACATATGTGCACCAGTTCCTTTGGTGCGCACTCCCTCAATAATCACACAAAAATACAAAAATGAATTTACACACAGAAGAAATAAAGAGACGAGATTCAACAAAACTTCATCATCAATCGCATTAGAGGACGATGTCTCCTTTTAATCAATCAAGGAGACTTCATACAACGGTAATTGTCACTTTATTCTTATGCGTTTCTCTACGCATTCAGACTGGCAAGAGAAATTTCCCCCAGCAATTACTGACACAAAATAACTATTCATTATTTTAGACATCGTCATTGTTTACTTAGACTAATGAAATATTTATTACAAATAAGGGACTGACTAATGCTAACAAAGATCAACAAACTAGTATAGCATTACTTCTCTTTCTCGTCTTGATTGTTGCGGACTATTGATACTCTGTTGTTATCTTTCTAAGGAAGGTTGACGTCCTTCCTTATTGGTCCACTCCTAATATATCAATGCTCACATACAAATAATCGGTCACTTTGTAGCCATTAGAATACTATTGTGAATCCCCATAATTTTAGAATTGTTAAACAATTTATCAAGTTTATACTTACACTCACCATGATCATCCATGGAAAGTTTACTATCAAATGCATCATAGCACAACTTTGCAAAATCACCATATTTTAAAATCTCAACTTTCAAAACTAGATTAATGGATCTAATAGCCCATTCAACAAATGAAGTCTTGAATATCTTGCCACATTTGCAAGCACTATGTTTTTTCATAATCCCTAATCTTCTACTACATTTATTGAATAACAATTAAACATTTTTTATTTTATTTTGAGTCACAATCTTGACATTCATATATTGAATAACAATTAAACATTTTTTTTATTTTGAGTCACAATGTTAACTTTCATATAAGAGAATGTCATTGCTACTCAAAGTTGTCAAACATGAAGGGAGGATCCTCATCTTTCATAGTACTAAATACAATTGATTTATGATTAGATATACATGAATTTATGACTTTCAATATCTTCAAAGTAATAAAAGACTACTTAAATTAAATTAAAAGAGAAAATAAGAATCACTATAAGTTATGAATCTCAATATTATGAAAATAAGGATAAGATATGTTATGAATCCCTTTCAACCATGAAATATCAAAAGTATGGTTTTTATTCATAATATTATTATTATAAACTACTATATTATTTAATAGCGCATTCCAATAGAATTAATATTATTTATTTAATTATAAATAAATAGTATTATTATTAAAAGGTTTAAATTAATTAGGTGATATTAGATAACTTTTATAGTTTCTTGTTCAATCTACAATCTATACTTATGGCATTCTAATTTTAATTGAACTTTTAAAAAGAAGGAGCAGTTGGATTTTGTTTTTAGACTATGCATAAGTACTACATCATTGCAAGTTTTAAGTATTTCATAATTATTTTAGTTTTTGTCTTTGAACTACATATAATTATTAAGTTAAAATATATCTAAGAAGCATGTATAAACACCTTTGTTGCTATTTTCACTTGTTTTAATATATATTTATGTATTAAAATAACTAATATATTACACATACTTTAAAGTAAAAAAAATGTTCCTCTCATTTAATTTGAATTAATTATTATTATTGATACATTTCATATATCTAGGAAGTAAAATTAATTCATAAAGCATCACGTTTTAGATAATTCAAATTAATTAGTTTACAATTAATATTTTAATATTTTATTTATATCCAAAAACTTGTAATGTAGATAATTTGTATCATCCATATATATATATCATAAAATTTCTTTTATAATGAAAGTTTGTGATGTGAATAATTTGTAGTTCTTTTATATATATATATATATATATATATATATATATATATATATATATATATATATATATATGAGATTTTGTATATATTTATGTAATTTTATAATAAAAATGTAATTTAAATTTTATAAAGTTTAAAAAAAATATATATGATAAATAAAAATGTCTCTTAATATGATTAATGTAAGCATATAGGAGCTTTCGCGGTGCAAGATATTAGATATTATTTTCGGGATTAACTGCTTAGTGTAAATCATTAATCTATGACCCATATTCATGAGTATTAGTCGTAACTGACCAATAATTCTCATGACACTACGCAGTTAATCCATAAAATAATGATTAATGTATTAAAGTTATTTTAAACTATTTTATTTTATTATATTATATTGTAGAATTAGTTCATGTTACAGCCGTACACTTATTGGAAATGGCCACAATTAATGGACTTTTAATCACAAATAGGTTTTTAATGTACAAGATTTCATAGGGTTGGAATATTCTTGGTAATGGTGGATTAGAAATGTTACCATCTTAATTAAGTGTACCATAATTTTGGGTTTCAATTAATGGGAGATGTGAAGTGTGGATGATCGAGTGTTTCAATTATCCAAGCGTTTAATTAACCTTAGTGCCAAAAAATTTATAGGTTTGTTATATGCTTTCGAGTTCTTGGAGGCACGAGCGGTGTTAACTTAGAAATTGCAGGGGCCATGGCCTTGGATCCTGCTTTCTTTGCATTCACGAAGATGTGGACTGTTATGAGTGTGTTTCTCTGGACACACGGAGGAGGTGTGTCTTATGCTTGTTATACAATATTTCCCTTTTATTTTATGCATTGTTTTATTTGTGCTTTCATCACTTCTTCCTCATTTTTTTGAAATTTTGTTTCTTTGTTTGATCTCCTCTGCAAATCTATAGATTGTAAGACACATTTTGCAAATGCATTGTTTCTGGTAAGAGAGATTGGTGGAATCTGTGGAAATGACTACAATGATGCATTCTTTCAACAACAACCTATTGAAGAAGTCCAAACCTTTGTCCCTCTAATGGTTGATAAGATCGTAAATGCATTCAACTCAAGCAGGTCTTTGTTTCCATTCCATGAAAGCTATGTTAAATTAACTTAAAGAAACAGTAATTTTAGAATCAACTGTTTATTTCAGAATCAACAGTTTGGCAGAGGAATAGTTATTAATAATGTGTGGTTCCATAAATGGAGGGCCAAGAAGGACATTTTATTATTTGGCTGACAAATTTAACAGATGTTGGCATTCTGGAAACTCTTGTACATATCTAAATTGCCTATCGATGTTTATCAGTCATAATTATGTGGTTGTGCTAGTTATATTTTCCCTTAAATTTTTGGCTTGCAATACTTAATAGTATTTTTGTCTTGCAATACTTAATAGTGAGTTTTGATTTCTGATCAACTATTCTGAGTTTTGATTTCATCAATTATGAGCTTTCTAATTGTGTGTCCCACTAGGTTTGTGCGATTCCTTCGAGTTCAAGGATGGCTATCTACAATTTGGTGGCCTTTTCCATCTCGAGTGAAGTCTTGAAGTAAGTGAAGAGGCTATGGATCTAGGAATCGATTGTCTCTCCATTCATTTGGTTGACGAACTTGGGTAACTATAAACAGGTGTCCAACTTCATGGTCATTAGAGGTCGTTGTTGTTGGAATCAAATCAATTCTTGGAGAGCCAACGCCAAGTCTTCAACTTGAGTTGATGTGGTGGTGTTGGATTCCTCACTGGAGGCCTCTCATCAAGGAGACATGGTCGACATGCACTAAATTGACCCAGAGGAGGGTGTGAGAGGAACCCTAAGAAGGGCGCACTGATGCCACCAATACAAAGGCCCAGAGAACCCTAAGAAGGGTGATTATGATGCTCTAAGCAAGAGCATGAGGAGAGAGTGAAGACCGCAAAAAAAATTAAACAATCCTTCCTTATTGGTCTACTCCTCACACTTGATTGTTGATGTCCTTCCTTATTGGTCTACTCCTAATATATCAGTGCTCACATACAAATAATTGGTCACTTTATAGCCATTAGAATACTATTGTGAATCCCCACAATTTCAGAATTGTTAAACAAATTATCAAGGTTATACTTACACCCACAATGGTCATCCATGGAAAGTTTACTATCAAATGCATCATAGCACAACTTTGCAAAATCACCATATTTTAAAATCTCAACTTGCAAAACTAGATTAATGGATCTAATAACCCATTGAGCGAATGAAGTCTTGAATATCTTGCCACATTTGCAAGGGCTATCTTTTTTGATAAGCCCATATCTTCTAAATGTACCCTATTTACTTTACCAGCATGTAACTTGCTCAACCATAAATGACTTAAATCACACTCAAATTATTAATTCCTAATTAATTGTTTCTAATTCACTACTTAATAATTTAGTAAAGAATAGTCACATAAATAAATTGACAACTTCAGCTGTTGAATCTAATTTCTTACTCCAAAATGCATATCACTAGCTTCATGGTATTAACACAATAAATCTTCCTCATAATGTTATTAAAATTCAATATGATAAAATCAACAAGTATGAACTTGATCCTACGCCAAACCAAAAGGCTAATATTAAAACAAAATAAAACATTATTAGCACGTTTGGAATAAACCCACTCAACAATTAACTTCTAACCAGATCTGATCTTATAATGCTCTTGTGCGTTGTATTTAGTTTTCCCACAACAATAAATATATTCAAAATCGTTGGTTAGAATTATAAATTGTCCAGGAAACTTAGAAGGTCGCGGGTAAAAAGAAAGGTAGCTCGAAAAGGCAGAATTAATAAAGCCAGTGGATTACTTGTGTAATTAATCGCCAAATTCGATGTGGAAATATCAATCTTTGAATAGGGATAATAAATTCGTTGTATTGGTGGAGGGAAGAAATTAAAACCTTGGCACACAAAAACGGGAAACTCTGAGAATTAATTCAAGGGTCGGCGTGGTCAAATCACAGGTGGTGAATTCGAATTGTTGGCTGCCGAAAATCTGGGTAGTTATATAATTAAGTAAAAACAATATTGGTCAGTTGCTTGCAGATTAGACAAATTTAACTCTGCCAACTGATGGTAAAGAAAACCATGAAAACAAGGGAACAACTACAGGCCTGCTCAGAAATGGCGATTTAGTATTAAATAAAAATTTCGCCCACCGAACAGAATTCGCCGAGTAGACTTAAGAAAAGGTTAAGGACAAGAGTATCATGCGGTCACTCAAAATCTACGATTGGGTAGTGATTGAAATCCCAAGTCCAAAATTTTAGTTCCACCCGAGAATCCACCATTGCCACTGTGTAAAGGGTTTTTCCAACGCAGGGGATAATCCATGGACCGTGCAAGAATAAGGCATTTGCATGGAAAGGAACGACGTAAATTTCATTGTTTTGTTTAGGCAAACGTAGAGCTTAAGTAAACGGTTGGCTAGGAACAGAGAGAGGGGACGATGCCCTGAGTCTACATGCAAAGAAAAAGACCTCTGAAAAACGTAGAGACTTCTGCATTAACTGGAGGAGGGAGGAAGCTATTTTCTTGGGTAAATAAATAAACAAAAATTCAGAGTGTAAGAACGCATTCATCACAGAGTAAAGAAGAAGAATTTTCACTGTACTAGCAATGGATTTGGTGGGAAAATTAAAAACGAAATGCAGAGAGTAAATCACAACATTAATTGCAGAGCAAAGAAGGGAAGTATTTTCGCTCTACACAATAAGTAATTTGTTGGGCAAAGAATTTATCATTCACTTATTATCCATGCACAGGAAAGTAGGGCATTTAAATATAAATATTTAACACCAGATTTAAAGACAGTCGATTCGGCTCCTGGACAACTACTCAAACATGGACTAATAACTTAAAGGATAAAATAACAGAAGATAAAAACACAATTTTTCTTCGTATTAAATCAATAAAAAAAAAACGAAGAGAAGTCATTACATTCAGAGTTTGGGTTCGCCATGGGAAATCAAATCAAAAATACATTGACCATAAGGTTGGGATGACTTTGAATTCTCGGATCATAAAATGTTGGACTCATCAAGACAAATTCGCTGAAAGATAAAAATGAAATCTATGGATAGTGTTACGCTGAATAAAACATAAAATTTAACACAATAGAAGTGCCTTAACTGAAGGCGTAGGAACATAATTTAACTACCATTCAATAAAAATATACACGTGTATCGTAGCCAAATGTGAATGCTCCAAAGTCGTTGTCATGTGCGTGCTCCGTCCAACTCCCGCTTGCTAACCGATGTGATCTCACCGGTACCTCCCAGCCAACACTAGGGGTACTCTTCTTCCACCTAAGCCCCCCGAACCGCAAAGGGGCCACACACACAATACCATAGAATGCTAGCACCCATCTCGCCTCGCAAGGTTGAGCTACCACTCCTTACCCAAGCTAGGTATCCCAACTCCCACAAAATAAACTGAGTCAAGTTAAAATTAAGTAGCGTGACATTACGCAAGCTAGATGTGATCCACACTCCTCCTCCGCCAACCTTTTTATAGAGTTTTCTTAGTCATTAGTTTCCCAAAACCCTGATTAGATTCCTTTTTCATTTAATTAATTTTAAAAAACCTCCCCCATATGCATGTCGCCAGATCCCCTAGTTGCACCAGAAAATCAATTTTATTAATTAATTAAATTTGTCTATTTCCCTCACCCACCTAAAAGATTTCCTAAAAATGCTCCTCGGTGTCCCATTATTCCCTTACAATTCTTAAGTGACTTGCGCCTTACTTAATTCCTAGTTGAGTTCATAAATAGAAAGTTCCAAAGGCTAGATTCCTTACTAAGTTAAACATTCAACTTTTTCCTTAAGTATCCATTTTTCTTTAAGTTTCCCTTTTTCCTTTTTAACTAAAAATCAATTTAGCAAGTGCAGATAAAAATAACCATTTACCTTTTTAATAAATTTAATCCTCCATTATAATTTTTACTTTAATAATTGAGTTTGAATTTCTTACCCCCCTTCTTGTTACATGTTTATTTAGTTTTTTTTTATCCACATGTTCTACCTAGACCTAGGTTTTAATTTCACTAGGCTGGGTAAAAAAATTTAAGGGAGATTTTAGTTATTAAACTTTACTCATACCATCATCTATTTTAAGGCCAACTAGGTCCTAAGGAGGCATAGTCTTCTAGGCACTAGGTTTATTAACTTATCAGTTAAAATCACGATGTGCCCTTCAAGATGCACTACGTGCTTCAAGGGTGCCACTCGCCTCTTTATATTTTCTTTGTGCGGCGTGCCCTTCAAGACACACTACGTTCTCCAAGGGTGCCACTCGCCTCTTTCCATTTTCCTTGCGCGACGTGCCCTTCAAGACGCACTGCATGCTCCAAGGGTGCCACTCGCCTCTTGACTGAATTTGGTAGATGTCAAATCCCTAGTGTCAATACTCTGTCGGGTGATCTTGTGGGAGACTAAGGGAATCTAAGGAATAAGGACCCTGCCTTATTGCGCGCCCTTTATAATCATCGTGAGAGACTGTCACAGTCTTCCCTCACGACATCGTGGGTCTTCTCGAACTAGGTGATCGTTAACCTACAGTTCGAGCCACGGCGAGAGTGCTAGTAAGATGTGGTAGGGCTGCTACCACACCTCTCCCTCAATGTCTCTGGTTGTCGTGCATGACCCCTCTACTCCAAATGTGAGTCTGGTCAGCAAGCTATCATCAGCCTGCACCCATCAACAAATCATGTCAGCATAATAATCAATCATCATAACATCTAATCATATGTACATATGTCACATCAATAAAATTCAAACCTTAATAGTCCACTCCCTCACTTGATCCGGAGTCCAATGGGTTTCATCGATTCCTCGACATCCTCAATGTCAAGAGTCCTGCACACTTAGGAGAACCCAGTCAGTAGCACTTGTCTATGTAAATACAACAAAATAGCATACCATCAAATCCATAATATCTCATAATTATAATCAAAATAACCAATAGTATAATGACCCAGATCACTTGCACACAAGTGTCCTCAAGGATAAGTTCACTCACTGCACACAAGGGCGAACTGTTACAAGAGAGCACAAGATCTAATGAAACGGTCGACTTGTTTGGACATGGCATGCCAATAGAAGTGACTTTGGAGGTGTAGAAGTGTTTTGCCATTTCTGAAGTGACCACCACATGAGGAAGAATGTGCTTCTCTTATAAGAATCAAACGATCCTCTGATTGCGGAACACAAAGTTGATTGAGACGATACAACCATTCCTCCCGAATGTTGTAATCGAGAAAAGGTGTCTGATTGATGATTGTAGGTTGTTGTAGTGATGACCATATCTCTTTAAAAGTGGGATCTGAGTCATGCATGTCTTCCCAACTGTCATAGGTTGCACATCAAACTACTAAGATATTTATAACTTGTGTCGGTGGTCTGCTTAACAAATCAGACATTTTATTTGTGATTCCCCTTTTATATTTAATAACCAAATGAAATTATTGGATATATGATGCCCACTTTAGATGTCATTGTTCCTGTATCTTACTTTGTGAGTTGATGAAGATGAGTGGGTGATGGTTTGTGTGTAGGACGGTCTCTTTTACCAAGAATATAATGGCGCCATTGCTTTAGCGCTTGTACCAAGATGTAAAATTATTTTCCATATGTACTGTAGTTGATATTTGCAGCCAAAAGTGTATCTAAGTGGTAAGCTATAGGATGACCTCCATGTTTAAGTATTGCACCAATCTCAAATTGAGAAGCATCCATCTCAATTTCGAATGGTTGGACCAAGTCTGACAACCGAAGAACTGGAGCAGAGCATAATGCTTGCTTCAATTTGTCAAAGTGGCATTGTGCATTAGGAGACCATATTATTTTTTCCTTATTTGTTAACTAATGCAATGGACGAGCCAACTGGGAGAAATGAGAGACAAATTTTCAATAAAAATCAATGCCTCCCATAAAGATTTTAAGAAGATGTGCAGACATTGGCGCTTGCCATTTCGAAATTGTTTTCACCCGAGTGAGATCCAAGCGTACCTCTGTAGAGTCCATAATGAATCCTAAATATTGCACTGACTTTTGTGCGAAATATGACTTTTTTTTCTTTCATCTGAAGTTGATGTTGTCGAAGTAAATCCAAGATTGTGCGCACATGTTGCATGTGTTCCTCCCATGACCTGCTGAAAACCAAAATATCGTCAAGATAAATAACGACAAACTTACCGAGATGTGGTAAGAAGATTTCATTAATGAGCCGCATGAACGTGGCTGGTGCGTTAGTCAATCTGAAAGGCATGACCAACCACTCATAAATACCAAACTTGGTCTTGAAACTTGGTCGGACCAAACACATAGAGACATTGTTGGTATTAATAACATGGTGAGTGGTTGTGGTATCGGTTCGCGATGGTGGTGAAGTGATAGACGATGAAGTAATTACATAGGTGCACCAAGCTTGTTTAAGGTGGTACTGATGAGTCTTGGAGTGATACACTGCTTTTCGATCTTTTTGGTAAGGAAGACCAAGAAGGAGATCAACACAATCTAACAGTGACACATCGCAGATCACAGTGTCATGAAAAGGACCAATGGTGAAAGTGATGGCACAACACCGAGCAATAGTAATGCGAGGATTGTCCTTCTGTACCCATCCGAGATGATATGGATCGAGGTGTGGGGTGGTGGGGAGTTGTAGATGTTGGACTAAGTATTGTAATATCAGATTATTTTGACTGCCATTATCCAGAATGAGAGTGGCGAGTTCATTTTTAATTTGGCAGTTGTGAGTGAATAGGGGAACGTTAGGGCGACTTGGTTTTGGCTTGGTCATGAGAATGAGGGAAGGGTTGGCATCGGTGGGGTTGTCGAGTGAAATGGTCTCTAGGAGTTTGGTCAAATCTTTTGAATTGACCTCGACAAGCAAGGTTTTAATGTTGTGGATATTTTTAAGTGTGTGACAGTCCGTAGAATGGTGGGAGTTGGTCTTGTGAAAGGTACACCAGACTGAGTTTTTGGATGTGGAAGAACAAGATAAATGAGACTGTGGTTGGGAAGTTGGCGGAGTAGCACTTGAGGTGCGATATGTTGGGAAGCTGATGCGAGGAGCCACCTTCCTTTCTACGACCAAGGTCCATAATAAATCATTGTCCACAGAAGCGTTGTCAAAAATATCTACCTCCCTTCAGATAGGTAACAATAAACCATAATTGAACTTAATTATTAATACCTCCTCTGGTTCGTTGACATGTAGTTGGATGCACATCTTGCATAAGACATTGATGTATCCTTGAACTCACTGATTGGAAAGTTGACGGAGTTGTAACCACTTGGCAAGCAAATTATGAAGATATCCTGGAGGGTAGAAGCATTCCTTCAATGCCTGACATCCCACGATGCAATGCGACCATTTTTTTGGAAGGACAGTTTACCTAGATTTACGATCAATTTTGAGATTTCTAATTGTGTGTCCCACCAAGTTTGTACGATGCCTTCGGGCTGAAGTCTTGAAGTAATTGAAGAGGCTACGGATCTAGGAATTGATCGTCTCTCCATTCATTTGGTCGATGAACTTGGGTAACTGAAAATGGGTGTCGAGTTGCATGGTCGTTGGAGTTCGTTGTTGTTGGATTTGAATCAATTCTTGGAGAGCCAGCGCCAAGTATTCAACTTGAGTTGATGTGGTGGTGTTGGATTCCTCACTCGAGGCCTCTTGTCAAGGCGACGTGGTCGACATGCACTAAATAGACCCCGAGGAGGGTGTGAGAGGAAACCTAAGAAGGGTGCACTGATGCTACCAATACAAAGGTGCAAAAAACCCTAAGAAGGGTGATTGTGATGCTCTGAGCAAGAGCGTGAGGAAAGAGTGGAAGACCCAAAGAAAATTAATCAATCCTTCCTTATTGGTCCACTCTTAATATATCAATGTTCACATACAAATAATTGGTCACTTTATAACCATTATAATACTATTGTGAATCCGAATTGTTAAACAAATTATCAAGGTTATACTTACACCTACCATGATCATCCTTGGAAAGTTTACTATCAAATGCATCATAGCACAACTTTGCAAAATCACCATATTTTAAAATCTAAACTTTCAAAACTAGATTAATGGATCTCATAACCCATTAAGCTAATGAAGTCCGAATATCTTGCCACATTTGCAAGGGCTATGTTTTTTAATAAGCCTATATCTTCTACTACATTTATTGAATAACAATTAAACTTTTTTTTTTCTTAGTCACAATCTTGACTTTGAATAACAATTAAACATTTTTTTTATTTTGAATTACAATCTTAACTTTCATATATTGAATAACAATCAAACATTTTTTATTTTTATTTTGAGTCACAATCTTAACTTTCATATAGGAGAATGACATTACTGCTCAAAGTTGTCAAACATGAAGGAAAGATCCTCATCTTTCATAGTACTAAATACAATTGAATTATGATTAGATAGATATACATGAATTTATGATTTTCAATATTTTCAAAGTAATAAGAGACTATTTAAATTAAATTAAATTAAAAGAGAAAATAAGATACACTATTTTAAAATAAATCTGAAAATAAAAAATACATGATTTTAAAATAAATCTGAAAACATAATTTTAAGGCAGTTCAAAGTCTTTGTTGTTTCTTTTATACAAATTTACACAACGAATAATAACAAAGTCTTTATTTTCTTTATCATTCTGAAAACAAACATAATTTTAAAATAAATCTGAAAATATAATTTTAAGGCAGGTTTTGAAACCAATGTTTCAAAACTATGTTCATGGGTTAGGATAGGATACTACTGTTTCAAAACTATGTTCATGGGTTACGGAGTTTCATGCTGGGAAATTGATTGGAACTTGGAACTTCCATGCATTAATCGATTGGAACTTCATTGCATTGTTGAAATTTGGAACTTGAATGCATTGATCGACTACAGCTGGGAAGCAGGTACACAGTTCGGATTGGATTGCATGCATTGATTGACCATTTGACTGGAGTGCATAAGGTAAATAGATTGGATTGCATGCATTTATTGACAGTTTGATAGACCAACTGGATTTCATATTTATTCAAAGAAGACGCAGAGAAAAGGACCCTGGACAGACAAGGCAACAGATATACAGTGTTGTGGAAATTAATGTAGTCGGTGCCTGCAACTAGTAATCTCCTTTCCAAGTTGCTTCCATGTTCCAAAAGATCGTTTCATCCAATAATACGAGGCTATGCTCCACTGACTGCCATAAAGTAAACCAACTGTAATTAAATGCTGCTGTCCATCTGTCTCTGTCTACTTAATTTAGACACGTTATGTCCAGGTAAAATCTTAAATGATATAAGAAGCCATCGCGATCGATCGATCGATTTATTCGTTCATTAATCCTATAAAATGGACGTTCACTTCGAAGTCTTAGTGGACAGACCATCCAGCTTCTTATTGTTTGTGCGAGCTGCGATCTTTTGCAGTTCTCATCCGCGAGTCGAGAATAAAAAAAAGATAGTTCGAAGATGAAATCCATTATTATGAATAGAGTGCTCTTCATTCTTGCGGGATTGTTAGTCGCAGCGGCTTGTTGTCATGTGACAGCAGCTAGAAATTTAAACAAACTGGTTCATGAGCGCCCATATAAACCAGACAATTTCATCGGAAGCGGAGGAGGAGGACTTGGTGGCGGTGGAGGAGGAGGCTTGGGCGGGGCAGCCGGAGGTGGAGGTGGAGGTGGTTTGGGAGCTGGTGGTGGAACTGGAGGAGGTTTGGGTGGAGGGGCCGGAGGTGGCGCTGGAGGAGGTTTAGGCGGAGGGAGAGGAGGTGGCGGTAGTTTGGGTGGAGGTGTCGGTGGCGGTGCTGGAGTTGGAGGAGGTATAGGCGGAGGGGCTGGTGGTGGAGCTGGAGGTGGAATTGGCGGAGGTGCTGGAGGTGGAGCTGGAGGAGGACTTGGCGGAGGTGCTGGTGGTGGCGCTGGAGCTGGAGGAGGCCTTGGCGGAGGTGCTGGTGGAGGACTTGGCGGAGGTGGTGGAGCGGGTGGAGGGTTCGGCGGTGGTGCAGGCGGCGGTGGAGGAGCTGGCGGAGGATTTGGTGGAGGCGCTGGTGGCGGAGGAGGAATAGGGGGCGGACTGTGATGAATCCCCACCAGTGGGATGGATGCATGATATTGGAGAAAAATATAAATAAAATAAGATTTTGAGAGAGGGTTTCTGAAATCAAATATGACATGTTTATGCTTGTTTGTTGAACTTGCCAACCGATGCAAAGAACTTGCCATTCTTATTTTTTGTCGTTGAAATTTTGAGAATTGTTTTTTTAAGTATATATAATCATGTTTTGTTGCAATGCATTGTGTTGTTTCGATGATATTTTTCAATTTTAATACCATTATTATTTTCTTTTGCAGTGATGTAATATGGTTTTATGAAAATAAGGATAATATGATATTATGGTTGCATTGCGTTGAGATATGTCGATGGCAAAATGGTTTTATCATAATTAGAGCTCCTGAAGAGTAGACTGATTTCGCTAAACAAAATCGGAGATCGAGCCGCTCCTGAAGATTAGACTGATTTCGCTAAACAAAATCGGAGATCGAGACATTACGTGTGTATTGCATGAATTATATAATTTAAATATATGACTTTCATATAATTTACTATATTTTGGATTTAGTGAGTATTTATCACATGGCAAAATTTATTAAAATTATTATTCAATAATATATAACTATATATAGCTAGCATACCTCCTACACCACTGAATGAAAATGTCTCATATTGAAATTAAAGTTATCTTTATTCATCTTACTTGAATGATTCTCAACTATTAATTAAAAACTTGTAAGTTATTTTTATTCATCTTACTTGAATGTTAAATTAAACTTTGAGTCTACGCATAGTTAATAATAAATGCCAGTACATTGATCTCAAGTCATAGCCATAATGTAACGGGTAAATAACATATTCAATCTACAATAGTATAGTAAGCTTGGTAGGGTATCATAGAGGTATCACCACGATATTTGATGAGAGGTTGAATTTGTATCAAAGATCTTCACCGATAATCTAAGTGGAGTATTGATACTAATAACAACGTTTTAGATCAACGAATCGTTAGGGAACAATTTGTAAAAGGTATAATAAAACTCTAGATAATAAACCATTGCAATTTTAAGAGTTTAAATACATATCCATGGTAAAGAAGATAATAACCTATATATATATTTATTGAGATGAAAGAAAAATAATGCATATGATATCAATTACCTAGGATAAATGTATTCTCCAAATCATATATGTATGATATACTTAGAAAATCGGAGTATTACAATAAGATTGTATGAAAATAAGTGTAATTGGCAAACAATAAGATTGTATGAAAATAAGTGTAATTGGCAAAAGGAAAGAGAGAATTCCAGAGAAGTAATACCTTCAAATAAGGAGACTTGAGAAATTTTGTCAGTGAGAATGTCAGTAGTAGTGCATAATGTACCCCACAAGATTTTAACATGCCATGGTAATACCATGACCATTAGATAAGAAAGTCAAACAATGGTTCGTAGAAAGGAAAAATGTAGATTTTATAACATAAATTCTAAGTGTAATTAAAGAGTACATATTAACAAAGTATCACCTTTAAAAAAAAAATTGGGGATTTTGGGGTCATTACATTGATATCTCTCGTTCTTGAGTAGAAAGGATAATCTACCCAATCTTACACCTCCTCAAAGATCTCTTTGTCAGAAGTGGCAAGTCTCTAGGCCCAAACCACCTCCTCTACTTCCTCAACTTCCCTTTTTAAGCTTCATAGCAAAATTCTCGGTACTGGTTTCATACCTCATGGGATAACCTCATGTTAGCTACCAAACCATGGGATGAAGAAAAATTGGTCTTCTTCTCCCCCCTGCAGCTTTCTCTCCCCTTCTTTCCAGAGTCCCTAGCGAGAAACTATCCATGCCCACCAACCAACAAACATGATTCTCTTCACCGAACAATTCCCACCCACGAAAAACACCAACTCCCTCCTCTATATCTCACCTATCATGTTAAAGTTATGTGCCACATCATCGCTCCAACCCGACTAGATCACCCATATTACCCTCTCATACCAAAGCCCTACCTTCTGTTGAATCCAAGCTTCATCAAAAGCTCCCTTGCAGGTTCACCACCTTCTAGTTAAAGACACCAAAGCCCTACCTTCTGTTGAATCCAAGCTTCATAAAAGGCTCCCTTGCAGGTTCACCACCTTCTAGTTAAAGACAACCAGGATAGTGCCATCATAAACATAATGCTTTCTCCTCTCCTCATCTAATGCCTCGAGGTACTCTCCAAATTTACTTCTCGAAGATTTGTATCGCTCCTTGATGAGTGTTATGTACCACCTCTGAATAAAACACCTCCCAGTTTAATTGCACTCATAATTTCCCACAACCAGACCGATGGTTCCCTTCCCTAGTCCCTCACTCGATGCCACCATCGACCTCCCCGTCATATTGACACCACCGTGTTGTCACATTGACCTCCTGCTCGGATGCGTGGGATGGTTAGTTTTGACGGCTATCACCTCATTTGGGTGAATATTTATACAAATTACATATATGCATTAAGTAATGAAATGTATACATATATTTTTAATTAGAAATCGTCACTTAGGAATTGTAAATGATATCAAGTTAAGTGCAACCTTGCGCAAGCATGAATAATGTTGAGTTATTTATCGCATAACTGTGATTAAGTATTTTGGTTGGATTAAATTGATTAATTTAACCAATATTTAAATAAAGTTTTAGATTGAACCTTAAGTGTAACCTGAAGCAAACATATGTGTCGTTGATTACTTTATTGTGCAATTTCGCGCAATCTTATATTTCAATATGTCCAGTAATTTGTTTTAATCTCTTAAAAATCTTAATATAGTTTGGCGTTATACGTAACCTTGCACAACCTCAAGTAAGGCCAACGAAATTGATAGTACAACTTGTGGAGTCATGCACAAGTTAATGAAGCTTATCCCACAAACTTACGCAACTATGCACAAGTTGACATAACTCATCTCACAAGCTTCCACAACCTTAGATAAGTTGACATTGACGAAACCTATTGCGTAACCTGAGATAAGCTGACGTTGACGAAACCTATTGTGCAACCTTGCACAAGTTATAAATCAAACTAATCTCATTATATCATTATATTAATTAGTTGAAAAGATCACTAGTTTAATTGCACGAAATTACAATTCTTGCAAGTATCTCACAACAACATGCCATTCCTAAGATTTTAAATGGTCAAAGAAAAATGTGATTACGAGCACTGCTTATGAATACTTGAAGATCTAGTTTGGAAATATTCTCGGTACATAGAATATTGTTATGTGTGTACTTGGGTGATTCCAATTTAATTATATAGCATATTATTTTGGAAACCTCCCCCTCAAATACTCATCTACCCTCCATTCTAATAAGGGCTTGACAAATTGAAAAAAAAATGAGACATTGGTATGGTATTCTATTTTACAGGAGAATAACGAGAGTGTTGATAAAAAACCAACTTAGCTTCTAAGAAAATTGAGGGGGTGTTGTACATTAATAACCAAAGGCATGAATGCCCCATTCCTTAACTCACATCAAACATCATGTTGTCAAATGTCAAACAACCCAAGGTTAGGATAGTGATGCACATGTAACAAGCAAAAGAACGATTAGACATGCCCTCCATCGATGCATGCAACATTCAATATCCACTTCTTCTAATGAATACCCTCCACTAGATATGTGGCTTCGTGGTGGGATAATGGTTCATACTTCCTAACTTGCTAGCTCTTGGTTCATCCTACATCTTTTAGAATGTGGAATCTGGAGTCTTTGATTTTTGGCTTCTTGGCCTCCTACCTTCTCTGCCATCAATTCTAAGAAAGAGGTTTGGGATTGTTCGTATGTTTGGAAGATATCTCCCGTCATCTCTTCTTCTTGTTTCAAAAATTATAGTTTGTGTTTCCATGGCCTTCTTATTGTTGGGGAGATTTTTTAATCAACTCAAGTTCATTGATGGCCTTGTGGAACTTCGACTCGGCCATTTGAAAACCTATTAATCAAATTTGGGATTTTTGTAGCAACGTGGCAACCCTCCCCAACAATTTGACCTCTGTTATTTTAGGTTTCATCTTATTGGAACAAGTACATGTTTACTTAGTTGATAAAGGAATATTTGTTTACGGTTTGCTACATTTGGGAGGGCATTATAGTATTGGACCTGGCTATTCGATCCTAGAACGATGAATTTCTTTGTTGGTACATGTTTGATTTCACTTCCTTGTTTGGTATTCTAGATTTGGGTGGAAGAGGATGGCTCTCTGTGAGCCCTTTGATAATCATCTCACTCTTTAGAGTCATGAACGAACACTAAGTGATCTCACTTCCACATTTCATTCTCACTTAGAAGCTTCAGAAAAAATTAAACACGGCTTCAACAAAAAACTTGACATTATTATGGGAATGCTTCTCTAGTATAAGACACAGTTGGACATCTTGGAGGAAACAATAGAGGAATTGCACAGAAAAAAAAGGCTCAACCTCAACAAGGGTACAACCAAATTCTCCTTCAACTTCTTCTTCTATAGGACCACCATGGACACACTTAAAATTTCCCCCAACCAACTAGGTCAACCCTCAATAGAAGCATATGCACCTGCATACTGCATTCAAATAAAATATTGACAGGGAAAACACAATTTTGGAAGTCACTTTTCATCTTTAAGTTCTAGGAAGTCATATTATGTTTAGCATATTCTCATTATGTCAGAAGTCTTTCTTTTTGTACTATGTTGCACATTTTTCTTGACTTTATACTTAGTCAATCTAGAAACACTTATAAGGCATTTTGAACAATATCACTATGAGAAACAATCCACTTTTTATATCTGGCTACTAACCTCAACTTCAACCCCTTTTTTATAATATAAATATTTCTCATTATATATTAAAATAAAACTTACCATTTATCTAAAAATAACAATAATCTTCTCCTCAAAACAAATCTTCAAGAATTATGATATAACCAAAACTCATTCCAAAACAAAATCATATACAACCCCTCTCTATCATTGAGAAAGAAGTAATAATCAATCGTAAGAAGCTACCTATTACACTTTTTGCAACTTACTAAAATAATCACTTAAAAGAGCATTCACAACATCATATTTTCATGTTCCATATAATAAACTATAGTCATGAATTAAAATTACAACATTAAACAAGTTATTTCATAGATTATTATAATCCCTTGTATTGGAGTATGCCCATTTTGTATAAGAGCCAAACAAACTTCCAAACTGAATTGTTAATGTCTAGATATTTTTTTTGCATTTGTTTTGAAACCAATGCTTCAAACTATGTTCATGGATTAGGATGTTAGAATTGTCAATGCGGAAAACACAATTCACATATGATAATTAACAATCACACACAGATATAAACATAGGGATTTCACGTTGTTCACCCAAACGTTGGGCTACGTCCACCAAGCATAGGCATCAGTTGTCTTATTATTCAGATCATGGAGATTACATCAGATTAGACAAGTTCTCACCCTGTCTCTCACACTCAGTCATTTGCCTATACGGGCTTACATGAATTTATACATTCACACAATAAACTGATTATTAAATGCAATCCCTATTCATATTCTAACTTGGTCTATTTGGTTGTAACCAACGCAGAATAATAGGATCCAGATCCATCCTTGAAGGAATTCGTTGTCACCAAATCCCAACAATCTCCACCTTGACAACAATTAACCTGATACTTTGCTCCTTCCTTTTGTTCATCACCTTTGTTGCAAGCCAAGTGAAGCCAAGCACCACTGCAACTTCTCTAATAAAAACGGTTTCATGATCTCGCGTGTGTGACTTGCACGAGTTTGGATTTCCTGAGGAGTCACTCCACCTCCAACATGTTTTCCACAACTGTGTTGTGAGACATATTTAGTGATAAATCTCCTTCTATCCAAGAAACCTGTATTACAATATACATTACAATCATCACATACTATCTCAGTGTAACCATTATAGGTGACATTTGTGCTTCTCAAACGCTGAAGCACCCATTTCACTACAACACTTGAATCTGTCATGTATCTAACAACATCATTAGCATGTGAAACATCTGGTCTTAACCATTTCATCACATACAACATACCTCCTACTGAACTTACACGAGACATAACATTTTCTTCTTTATAGACAGGACCTATGCTTGAAGAAAACTTATAATGGAAAGCAAGAGGGATAAAAAATGGTTTTATAGTGTTCATACTGAAATCCAACCACAACTTACCATTACCATCTCTGTGTACTTCCATGTCCATAATTTGTTTTTTTGCTCCTTGATCCCTCATCTGAATTGTCCTATCCACCTGAGTCATTTTCTTACTGATTTTATCCATGCTTTGTCTTACGTTGAGCATATCATCAGCAAATAACATCAAGACTGTAAATGTACTATAAATTGTATAGTCATTCCTACCCTTTGAAAAATTCTGACTCACTATGAAGGATTCAAACCTCTTGTATATTTGCCTGGGTACCATTAGACCATACAATGAATTATCTAGCATGCAAACAAATTTATCGTTGCGATCTTGAATCAACCCTTTTGGTTGTTCCATACATACTATATCTCTGTCAATGATGACTTTGTGAGAAGTAGTATCCCACACACAACATCCCTTTATACCACCATCATAACTTGCAGAGATATAAAACAAGAAGGAATTAAGAAACAAAGATTTTAAGCCTGGAATTGATTTACCTATTACCAATACCTACAATTATTTCTTTCTCTTATGACCATGATGCTTCTTCCATAAACAAGAAGATACATCTGTCACTTCAGATGCCACTTCATTACTCTCTTCCAGCTTATAAAGGTTATCAACCTTTGTTGCCTTAATCACTACTAAATCACCTTTTGACAATGTGAGTGCTCCACCTTGACCTGTATACTTATATCCACAAGAATCCAACACTCCCAATGAAATCAATTTTGATTTAAGCTCAGGTACATATCTAACATCCATTAATTCCCTAACAATACCATCAAACATCTTGATTCTAATACTGCCAACTCCAACAGTTTTACATGGAATACCATTTCCCATAAACACTACACCCTCATCAACAGATTGGTAATAAAAGAACCAATTTCTATGTGAGCACATGTGGTGGGAGGCACCTGAATCTAACTGCCATTATTCTTGATATTGTAAATTACTAGAAACAGATAAAACTTGATCAATCATACATGAATTTGTTACAACCAAATTTGCTTCCTTCGTATAGTTTTCCTCAGATTCCTTTCTTTTCCAACAATCTTTCTTGAGATGTCTTGTTTTGCCACAATACCAACATTTTTCTTTACCCTTTCTGTGTCTTGACTTAGATCGAGAAAAACTTCTCTCATTCTACTTTTTAATTCGACCTCTGACCAACATTGCCTCTGAAGTTGAGGTTTCTTTACTAGATTTTCTCCTCATCTCCTCAGCCAACAAAGTTCCCACAATAGAGTCATAATTTAAAAGCTAATAGAGGTGATTAGATTATCCCAAGACTCGAGAAACGAACAGAATAATGTAATAGCCTTATCCTCATCTTCGAATTTAACTTCCATACTAGTTAATTGAACTATAAGGGTATTAAAGGTATTTAAATGGTCAACAACTTTTCTACCTTCTTTCATCCGCAAACTATACAATTGTTTCTTCAAGTAGATTCTGATCGTCAAGGACTTCGTCATGTATAGACTTTCCAACTTGCTCCATAAGCCTGATGTTGTATCCTCTCCTACGATATTAAACAGAACCTCATCCGCTAGACATAAATGAATGGTACTAAGAGATTTTGCATCTAGATCTTCACATTCCCATTCTGTCATGGCTGTTGGTTTCTTTGACTTGCCTGCCAATGATTTTTGCAACCTTTGTTGCACCAGTAAATCCCGCATCTTGAGCTTCCAGAGCTCAAAGTTGTTTTTTCCGCTGAAATTTCAACTTCAAACTTCGAACTCTGCATCTTAGCCATTAGCAAAAAATCGTCCAACACCCAAAAAATCTCCAGTTATAAACTAACCTTATTGATATGGAGGAATAATCTTATGTAGTTTAAAAGGAATCCTTAAATAACAAATAAGTTACAATGTTGAACCAAAAAGTTTAAACCATAAAGAATAATTCCTTAAAAGAAACTTTTTTCAATACATACATCCACCTTTAAATAATTCTCCATCCATTTAATAAATCGTTCGCTTTTAAACTATACATATGTATATTTAATATTACCTTTACGCCACTCCATACATACCACAACCTTTACATAACTAGGTTGAATGGTCTACTCCTCAAAAAACTCACGCTTCCACCACACTTTCAGAAAAAAAAAAATGATTAACGCTCCTGTGACTAATGAAAGTTAGTGCAAGCATTGAATTTCAACGCTCCCTTAGAGTTCATGGGGTAGCGCTAGTGCTCCTTGAGTGTTGATGGGGGAACATCGACGCTCTATCGTGGATGAACCAGGTGCATGCCTTCAGGAAATTTTTAATTTTATAAGTGTGAGTGTGCTAGCGCTCCTCTAACACTGCCTGGGGAGTGCTGATGACTTTCTTCTCACTCTGCTTACTCAATTCACCTTCTTGCACCACAGATATCACCTCATGGATCTCCAACGCAGTATCTCGGATACCACTTGTTAGAATTGTCAATGCGGAAAACATAATTCACATATGATAATTAATAGACACACATAGATATCAACACATTGATTTCACGTGGTTCACCCAAACGTTGGGATACGTCCACCAAGCATAGGAATCGGTTGTGTTATTATTCAGAATATGGAGATTACATAATATTATACAAGTTCTCACTCTGTCTCTCACACTTTGTCATTTGACTCTACATGCTTACATGAATTTATACATTCACACAAGAAATTGATTATTAAATGCAATCCCTATCCATATTCTAACTTGGTCTATTTGGTTGTAACCAACACAAAATAAGAGGATCCAGATCCATCATTGAAGGAATTTGTTGTCACCAAATCCCAACATAGGACACCTATGTTCAAAACTATGTTCATGGGTTATGTTACCCACATTAAACAAGCTATTAGATAGATCATTACAATGGCCTATGATGGACTACGCACAATTTGTACAAGATCAAAAATATCTTATATCTGAATTTTTTAAAAGAGTTAAAAAGGCCAATGGATGGGAAAAGGTGGAAAACAATAGAACGAAATTTACCGTAAGCAACACATAGATAGTTAATAATTATCTACCAATGGTATTGGGTGGTGCATCGGTTCTTTGGGTGGGATCGATGGTGGGTTGGCGCTCTGCTTTTTGTTCTTTTGTCCCACAAATTCAGTGACAACACAAGCGGTTTTTGGTGCATGTCTCCCACTAACTGACGCAACCCCCATATCACCATCAGTTTCATTCTGTGGATGTCACTCAGGGCCGCCATCCGAAAGGAGGCTCGAATTCTAGTTATGACGTTTCATCCTAGGGAAATTGAGTCTATGTGGACTCTAAAACACCTAGCCACATATTCTTATTACTAGCATAATTATATAACTAGCATACCCTCGAAGTGGGGAAGTGGGAAAGGGAATGCGGAAAAAAATAGAATGTAGATATTTTAGAGAATTAGAAGGTGGATATGTTAGAAAATGAGAGAAAGATTTTATTTTATAATATAATGTAATGGTATAAAATCAAATCAAATATACCCATGTTTGAAAACTGATTCGGATTTTATGAACAGAACGAAATGACTACAGATTATTAATAGGTGCTTAAAAAAAAATAACAGGGATACAATAAAACTGGTTTTCTATTCAATAAGGAAATAAGCTAAAACTGTAAAATGCAATGGAAACAAGCTTGCTGGAATGGTGGCGGCTTATCTCTGAGAAGAGATGTGATGACTGCGCTCATTCGCAAGAAGATTATTACAATGAGGTTCTGAAGACATTTTTACAATAAACATGAATGCTAAAACCCCTAGACATCCAAAAACCTAACCCTAGGAGATGAAGCGCCAAAAGTCATGTGGGCCCCGTTTGGGTAAGTTAGTACATCAACTTCCTGGGGTTGTGACTTTTGCATACGATCTCCATTTTAGGTGTATGATAGTCCGTTGTAAAGGTATCATTGAGGCGATTCATTTTGGGGAATCAATCATGCCTTCGAATATGATTGAGAAGCTTGATCCCGAAAAACCTTCATTTAGGCCCTCAAAATGGCCCCAAAAGTTAAAACTGTTAAAAATAGTAAATTGCCAAAATTGTCATAAAATTGTTTTGAGCCAGTTGGAAAAGGTGGGTGGCCACCGATATCCACCTAGATCAATTCTCCCTCCTTAGGAAGAAATGGTCTCCATTGTGTTGAGCTCCCCCATCAGATGAAGAAATTTATGTTGAATTTGGCCCCAAGTGAGCATTTGCCTTGGTGCAGGAGATGCCCTGCTTTAACAACTCGATAAAGTTGGATCCTTTGTTGTCGAGTGCCATTGATCTGTGTGTCCACAATATTATCATTGGATTCCTATTGTATGCAGTCGGGGTTGAGCTCTGTTGGTGTCAGCTGCTCTGCTACGTCTGAGGTGTCCAATAATGGTGGGAAATAAGGGTGAAGGAAATCCATGTTGAACACTGGGTGCAGGCCAAGAAAAGGAGGAATGTTGCGCTCAAAATAATTATCCTCCACGTCCTTGGTGATGGTGTACGATCCATAATGGAGTGGGAGAAACTTTCGATGGGGTCCTGTAAGATGTTCTTTCTACAAGTGTAACCAAACTTTGTCGCCCACCTGAAACTTATGTGGCACTCGATGTTGATCATGTGTTAAGAACCTGAATAGATTTACAAATATAATCACCACAAATACTGAATACACAACAGATCTACTAAGAAAGATATAAGAAACCACACTTTATTATATCAAAACCCTTGAGGTAGGGCAACACCATACAATGGATCCTATTAGGGAAGAGATCCTCTCCTGTTCACTTGCCTCTTCGAGGAGGCATCCTCCTATTGAGCTACCACTCCAAATACAATACTTCTCTTCATGTCTCATTACATTACTTGAATCATTTTATACAATGCTACCATCACCTAAGAACATTCTAGAGGAGGAATCTTCTAGAAGTAAAACCTTCTAAGAAGTCCTCTTACATTTATTATATCTAATTACCCATTTATTATATCTAACTACCATAGTGGGCCTTATTTAATAATATAGTGGACTTAGTCCACCCTACATTGAATGACCTCCACTATTATCACTATGGGCCCTTTGGGCCCCCCCACTACCTCTCTAGCTACCTTACATTCCATCCCCCTTATGAAAGTGTTGTCCTCAACGCTTGATGTACAACCATATACCAGGGTCCCATGGATA
>ML797748.1:105448-132683 GCA_009831015.1 Picea engelmannii
ATATATATATATATATATATATATATATTGTGGGAATCAGGATTTAGAATCAAAAACATCAAACCCCTTTTTGGTTGGCAATGGATGGGAAAAAAATCAACAGCCATAGTGTTGATATTTTCATGGAATTGTCAAGACATATACCTCAAATTCCAATGAATATATAATTAGAAGTCAAATTTAGAGACCCTTTTACTTCTTTTGTCTGTCTTGGATATTTCCACGAGAAAATTTTCGTAGACGTAACCATTTTTCTATAGAATTGGGGTTGGGACTTGGAAATTTTTAGGGTATTTGGTTTTGTAAGGTTAATTTCATCATCACATCGGGTCTGAGTTGAATAAGTATAATCATAAACATGTGATACATACCAACAAAATAGGAAGAGTGTTGTTTACATTTGTAGGGAAAAATGAATGGAATAAGAACCTGAGACATAGGAATACCCGTAGACTAATGAAAAAGTAGATGTTACCCATAAAATTGTAACACGAGAAGAAGAACTCTACGACATAGAAGTATAGACAAATAAATATGTCAGAGCATTTTGACAACCATGAAGTCTAAACTACACGTAATATGCAAATAAGAGAATTGGAAATATGCAAATGATCCTTCAAACACCTGTCAAAATTTAAACGGAAGCAATGGAAATTCTTCCAAAGAAAATGACATTTGTATTCTTACAATGAAATAAAGAAGATCCAAATACCATACCTGTAAAAGAAAATCTCTGAAAAAGTATCCCAATAAGAGAAAAAAATGAAACTGAAGCACAAATATCAGGATTATGGGAACTTGGATCATTTTGATTCGTCCCAACCGAATAGATTTTCAGGAATCTATTTGTCTCCTTAGATATAAGATATGAAATTGTTTGAAACTTCAGTGTTGGAGAACTTCAAGGATGGTCCTCTAAGGGGGAAACGCATAGAGGGACATGGTTTGGCGAAGAGGGGATGGAGCGAGGTGACAAGATCGACAAGTGGGATACGAGTGTGTACACAGGTTTGACATATGGTGGAAAACTTTGAGTGCCATAGTTTTAGGATAAGATAAAACATTAGATTACACATGCGGACATTTAAGTGGCTCTCGATAGCCGATGAAGATCCGAGGGGAACCGTCCCCTTAAGAATTCCTTCGGCTTAATTAAAGGTGACACACAAGTAAAATTATGACGTAGTCTTGGACGTAGAAATATATTGAAAAGCATGTTAACGAGATCATATTTACGTAGCATAGGAGTAGTAGGAGTTCTAACTTGGTTGTCAAGCAAAGATGATTGCAATTTGGAACTTCCATCATCCATGCATTAATCGATTAAAACTTCATTGCAATGATTGAAATTTGGAATTTGGATGCATTGATTGACCACAATGGGGGTAATAGGTACACATATGGATGGAGTGCATGATGTATATAGATTGGATTGCATGCATTTATTGACAATTTGGCTTACAAAGTGTATATAAACAAACTAAATTTCATATTTATTCAAAGAAGATGTAGAGCAAAGGCCCTGGGACATGCAAGGGACAAGGAAACAAATATACACTATTGGTGAAATGAATGCAGTCGGTGCCTACAGTGAACAATCTCCCTTCCTTGCATATTCCAAAATATTATGTAATCAAAGAATGCGTTGATGTGCTACACTTACTTCCATAAAATAAACCAACCATAACTAAATGATCATGTCTATTTGTCGTTATCTACTTAATTTTGACACATCATGTGTAGGTAAGAAGTTAAATGACATAAAAATCCATCGCGATCGATTGATTGACTCATTCGTTCGTTAATCCTACAAAAGGGATGTTCACTTTGAACCATTAGTGGATAGAAAATCCAACTTCTTATTGTTGCAATGGAAAGAGCGAGTGGTATAAAATGTCGATTTCTTATGTTATGCAATTATTTGTATATTGCAAGTAGGCGTGCGAAATGAACAATATGTTTAGGATAAAAGAAAACCAATCAACCTCTATTATGCAAGAAAATGTATATTGGAAGCAAACATAATCTATGGAAAGCGTTGAGTAACAAGAAACTATGGAAGGCGATGAGTATCAAAGGATATATGAAAGGTAGTGAATATCAAGAAAATAAAGAGATTGTGCATCTATGGAAGGCAGTGAGATTGTGCATCTATTAAAGTTGGTAAATTATGGAAGATAGTGAATGACAAAGTGATTGTTAGTTAATTTAGTGATTGCCATTTTATTTAAAGAACTGATCATTTTCCACACTATGATATTATAGAATATTTAAAGACAAATAGTTTCAATAAAGTAAAAATGAATTGCATTAGGTGAAAACTTTATGTTTTCACATATTGAAAAATTGCATTGTATCAAGTAAATTTTGGTTATAATAATAAAACATTGTTAACAAAGGAAAAATAAAACATTGGGAATAATGAATCTTGTATAAGACTTTGAGTCTATTCTACAATCATTTTACAAATAATAAATTTTTTTATTATATAAAAAATAAAATTTTGAGTTTTATATGTCGAACATTAGAGATATGGAAAAAATATATAGTCAAAGGGAAAAATATTATGAAGTCAATGATGGATCGATTTCTATAGTTATTGAAGAATCCAAGTACACATCCCTTCCTTTGTATGCATAGGTTTTTGCTTCTGTAGAAGGAGCATCATCAACTCCCTTCCCTCTCTCGACACTTTTCGATCTACATCGTTTCTTGTAGTGCCCATATTTTCCACATCTCCATTATACCTTTACAATTTTTCTGGGAGATTTAGATCTCCCACTTGAGGACTTAGATATATGCATTTTGTGTGAGAGTCCTCTTGCAAATAAGACATATTTGCTTCATCCTTCCATGTTATTATGCCTCGTATTCTCCAACAACAAAGATGAGACAACATTATCGAAGCTTAAAGTAGTTGCATTACTACCTATGGCCACAACCAGACTATCCCACGATCCTGGTAAAGAGAAAAATATACTGATACACTTATCTTCATCAAAAAAATTAATATCAACAGATAATAGTTGACTTACCACAATATTAAAAGCATTCATATGCTCTGACATTGAGTCTCCATTTTTCATCATCAGGTTATACACCTTCTTCCACAGGAACAATTTGTTTACCAAGGACTTCGACTGATACAAAGCCCCTAACTTATCCTATAATTCCTTGGTTGTATCTTCTCATGACACATTCAATAATACTAAATCTGAGAGATACAACTGGATTGTGATATTTTTCCACCAACATATATTCCATAGCTCAAAACTTTTCCCATTAAATTCCTCAATCTCTATTTTTGAACTGCTTGCCATTTATTTTCACATGAAGATTCGATACTGCAAATATCCCACTGTAACAAGGTTTATCACAGTCTCGATACAAACCCCTAACCATAAAGGTGTTTCCCTAAAGAGAATAATTGCTGCAAATAGATTCTTAATAAAAATAGAAAAGATACAGTGACACACACACACACATTAGACAGAGATTTTATGCTAGAAACCCAAACTGGGAAAACCAACAACCTATTTAGAGTTTCACCTCTAATTCTTTATTCATCATCAATCTTCATTGCTTATAAGATAATATATGTAGGATCTCGCAACATCCGAAACCCATAATTGTTAGGTATCTAGAGAGGTAGTGGGAGGGGCGGAGGGACCATAGTGATAATAGTGGAGGCCATTCAATGTAAGGTACTCAAAATCATCCATTTTTTAGGGCCTTTGTGATGGCGATGGGACTGCAGAGCTCATTACTTTTCACAGGGTGCTCAAGTTGCTACCAAATTCGTGCCATTGGATAGATACTTTTAAGATATTTATTTTGGTATCTTATATGTGATATTTCCAATGGATACTCGCTCTCAAATCATGGAATCCATCAAGACAAAATTTCAAGAAATCAAAGTGGAAATGCAAACTACTCATGAGAAATATATTCAAGAGCTCAACATTGCAATACAAGGAAGGTATATTATGCATTCCATGAGGGATGAATACAATCAAGAAGTGTATTCTTGGTATGATTTTGAGGCCTTCCACCTATAGAATGTTCTTAGGTGGTTGGTAGTACTATATAAATGGGTTCAAGAAATGTAATGAAACAAGTTGAGAAGTATTGTATTTGGAGCGATAGTTCAATAGGAGGATGTCGCCTCGAAGAGACAAGTGAACAGGAGATGATCCCTTCCATAATAGGATCCATTGTATGGTGTTTCCCTACCTCAATGGTTTTCTCTATTTCTCATGTTCAATATCTTGGTGAATGTTTTGGGGTTTATTATTGTTTATTTCCGAAGTATATTTATAGATTTATTCAGGTATATAACACTAATCGATTGACCCAGATTAGTCAACAACCCTAATTCCTTAACAAGAATTAGAAAACCATCGACTAAAACCATGTTCCAAAAAACTACTAAAAACAAATGAAAAAACCGCCCAAATTTTTTTCAAGGGCTCATGCCCCCCTATAACCCTCCGCATGTCCGACACAATGCAGAAACTAGCTTTGGTTGTGAAAATAATATAAAATACACCCAACATTTTGAACATACCTAGGGGGGTGTTCCATGTATATTTCTTCTTGTATATTCCCATGGAAGAAGGCATATTTATCAAGGTGAATGGAATTATTTTGGATACATGGGAAAAGGTTTCATTAGAGTAAATTCCTTCAATTTGAGACAATCCTTTGGAAACCATTTGGGCCTTATGTCTTTAAACACTTCCATTTGATGCATACTTAGTTCTATATACCCATTCAAATCCAACATTTTTTCTTCCTTTTGGAAGAGGTATACGATCCCAAGTATCATTCTCCATTAATCAACAATATTATTCATTCATTTTTGTGTCCCAATCTATATGGCTAGAATATTTTTCAAATGTGTCAATATCATGAGTCTCTAAGAATTTATCCAAAAGTGAGGAAGCTCACTAGAACTATGAATGTGTATGATGCTAATGTGTAGGATCACTAGCAATATCACCAATTTTTTCTCATGTTGAACAAACCCATCTAGAAAATGGTGGTGTTGGTGCAGGTTTATGTTCATTGGTTTCATTTGCAGAAAGTTGAGTAGGTGGGCATGAATTTTCATTCTCACTATCAACATGTGAATAAAAAACAATAATAGGACTTGAATATGGCACAAACGTCTAATTAAGCTTGAAGGTCGAGATATTTTAATCAAACTTAACATTTCTTCTAATAATTATTTCATTGGAATGAGGTTGAGGAAATATCTAACCTTTTACATCTTCAAAATTATCCAACAAAAATGCACTTATCGCTTTTAAATTATAATTCTTTCATTTTCTCATGAGGAATGTGAATCCATGCTTCACTACCAAATACATGGGAGTGGCTTACATATGGATTAATTTTAATCCATGCTTCCTCAAGTGTTATATTTTTTAAAGTCTTTGTGGGATTGTGATTTACTATGTAGTTGGTACAATAGATGGATTCCACCCAATAATTAAGACTTAAACTCTTATATTGGATCATACAATTTTCCATTTCCATTAATGTGCAATTCTTTCTCTTAGCAACACCATTTTGATGTAGTGTATATGGAACAATATGTTGCATTTAAATTCCACGTGTAGTGCAATAAGTTGTATATTTGTTGTTCACATATTCACCTCCATTATCTATTCTAAACCACTATAGTTGATGTCAAAAGGGTCTTATAGACCAAAAACATGTCAAAAACTTCACTCTTAGGTTTTAAGAAATAAACCAAAGTCATCAATGAAATTTAAGAAGTACTTGTACCTAGAGAAAAACCCAAGTGCATCTAGAGAAGTCATAAATGGAAGTTAAGAAGTAGTCGTACCCAAAGAAACAATAATAAGAATGAAGACCAAAAAAATCACTATGAAAAAGTCGCAAATGGGTCGAGGAATGCCAAGAGGCATGTTTTTCAAAACCGTCCTGAGGATGTTTGCTAATAACACAACCGACACAAACACCATCTCTACAAGAAATGAGACGAAGACTAGTCACCATATTTTGATTACATAGTTGTTGGAGTGAAAGATAGTTTTGATGGCCAAATCACTCATGCCAAAGTTTTCTCAAGTCGTTGCTATGAACAATAAAAAGTGATGAAAAAGGTGATGGCCCAAAGTTTTCAAATTTGTACAACCTAGTAATATCATACAAAATTCTACTTGTTAGAACACGATTAAGATCTTTAAAATCCTTGATTACAACTTTGTGAGGTGAAAAACAATTGAAAAATGTACACTATGTGTTTAAGTAACCTCTACAAAAAATTATTCAATAAGAACACCTCAACCAAGAAAAAAAGATTTATAAGAAAAATAACTTTGAGAGATTTATTGGGAAATGTATTTGCCAGGAAGTTGGAAAAACAATAGAGTAATTTACATGAATAGCTCAATTAATAAATGATATTAAAAGTGGGTTTCCAAAGCAAAAGTGAATCTCCAGTGGTTGAAATTTTTTATGGGTGTATACCACAAATTATTATCTTAAAGGGTATCCCTCCCATATAATATGGCCACTACACCACCAATTAAAGCAATGAGCTCCAATTTCAGATCATCCACCAATGGAAGATCAAGATGGCGAGATTTCACTTGAGTTAGCAACAACTTAAGAAGCATAACCAATGGAATATGAGCACGCACCTCATCTTCCTGCTTAGATTTCATTTCTTTGTGCCTATTAAGGGGTATTTAGTAGAGGGTTTGCAGTTCAAGATCAACGACATATTTATTGCTTCTTGGCTAAGTAGGCAGAACCATTCCTCACAGTTGAAGTAGGCAGATTAGCTAAGTAGACCAGAACCTTACTGGCATGCAAGTTGGGTATTCATTTACATAAATAGTATGGAAAACCTAAATCATATATCAAAATTCAGTAGATATACTTAGAATTTGGAGAAACAAACACTGGTGAGGCTATGCTCACAATATTGATTATTGAATGAGGACAGATTACATCATAATATAGGAAATGACTCTACTTAGTCGGTTACAACAAACACCTTGAAAATAGGATCTACATTAAACAGGAGATAGAGATCATCTACATAACTCTCTAGTACTCCATTATTTCCAACTCTCCCCCTTAATGGAGAATGGATTGACTTCTACACCTAACATTTCCCTAAACAATTCAAACTTAATCTTTCCAAAAGTCTTAGTGAAAATATCAACAATATTTTCACAAGTATTACAATAAAAAAGAGTTATTTCATTGGACTGCAACTTTTCTCTAACAAAATAAAATTGAGCATCAACATGCTTTGTCCTTGCATGATAAATCAGATTATTTTCTAGCTTGATTGAACTTTGATTATCACATTTGATCATTGTAGGTTCCTTTTGTTCTTCTCCAACATCTTGAATAAGTCTTCTCAACCAAACAACTTCAAAATTTGATGCACACAAGGCTTTATATTCTGCTTCAGTGGAATACAAAGATATAGTAGGCTTCTTTTTATTGCTCAATGAAACAACCCTGGATCCAATGGCAAACAAATATCCAGTGGTTGATCTTGGATCATCTAGATTTCCAGCCCAATCAGAATCAGAGTAACCTGTCAACTCAACATCAGATGCATCAGTATATTTAATACCATAATCGAGTCTTCCTTTTAGATACCTGAGTACCGCCTTTGCTGCATTCCAAGGGCTTTCTTGAGGTTTCACCATAAACTGACTTAACACACTAACAAAATATGCAATATCATGTCTGGTTGTGGTGAGATAATACAAACTACCCACCATATGTCTATACATAGTGGCATTCACTTCCTTCGAACCATCATCACAAGAAAGTTTCACATTCTGCTGCATGGGAACAATAGAAGATTTACACTAATCCATTTTAAATCTCTTAAGTACTTCTTTGACATAATTACTCTGACAAACAAAAGTTTGCCCTACATTTCTCCAAACTTCAAGACCTAGGCAATAATGTAACTCACCAAGTTCTTTCATTTCAAAAACTTGTGACAATTGCTCCTTGATTTCATCAATTAATTTCCCTGCATTTCCTGTAATTATCAAATCATCAACATATAAGGAAACAATATTATATACCCCTGCTCATCAAATTTGGTATATAGAGTTGGATCACTTTTGCTCCGCATAAAACCCTGTTGAAGAAATAAAGAGTTTATCTTCTCTTACCATGACCTAGGTGCATGTTTTAGTCCATACAAAGCTTTCTTTAACTTACACACAAAGTGTTCTTGCCCATGTTCCACAAACCCTTCAGGTTGAGTAAGGTAAACCTCCTCCTTTAACTCACCATTAAAAAATGCAGATTTAACATCTAATTGGTGTAGCTTCCAATGATACTTTGTAGCTAAAGCAATTAACAATTTGATAGTATTCAATTTAGCTACTAGTGAAAATGTTTCAGCATAATCAATACCTTATGTTTGTGAATGCCCCTTTTCCACCAGTCTAGCCTTATATTTATCTATACTACCATCTGATTTAAACTTGGGTTTGTATATCCATTTGCATCCAATGGGATTTTTATGTTTAGGCAATTTAGTCAATTCCTAGGTATTGTTTTTCATTATAGATTCATATTCTTCCTCCATGGAATTTCACCATTCATCATGTTCATTGGCTTCATTAAAACTCATGGGTTTTGTTATCTCCTAAAATAGCACTGTCATTTTGTCAAATTTTAGGTGATAGGAAGAAGTCCAAAAATTCATTTCTAAATTTTTGAGGTATGTTATATGGTCTGCTTTTTGGATGTAAACTTGGAAGAAGTATCATCTTTGGTCTTGGCATTCAAAATTTCAAATCTTAGGTTTTCGGTGGTTAAAAGGGGTTAAACAATGGCTCTTAACCACTGAAAGTTGTGGTTTTCGGTGGTTAAGAAGCGGAAATAAAAGGCCTGTTAACCACCAAAAACATTTCTATGCGCAAAGGAAAAAATCATGCTTTCGCATGAGCCAGATGTCAAGTGAGCGTGATCATCACTTCTAATCACCGAAAGTCATGTCAAATGGTGAGTTCTCCAGGTCATTGATGAATTAATACCGAAATGTCCTCTCAACCTTCATTTGTCAGATTACCATTAGGTTTCGGCGAGGTACAAAAACTCATATGAGATTTCACATAAGAGAAAGGATACATCACGTGGATTTTCAATACTGCCAGCCACGGTATTACAAGATCATGATGATTTATTTTTAGCTCTGTTTAATTTCCATTTAATTTCATTTTGAGTCCGAGAGCTGTCATCTATATCACAATCCTGTGATTCTCTCAACCAGGCACATTAGTAGAGTTCAAAATCCCGTTCATTATGGCAAGCTGGTGATTAAAGTCTCGAGTTCAGCGATTGATCAATCGTCCAAGTGTCAAACCGAATCATTCAACCCAGTCATTAGGTAGTTTCAATTCGGTCATATGCGATTCTCTATTGTCTCTTACCTGGAAATAAGTCTCGGCTTAAATTTAGTTTACTGGTTGTTTGAATCAAGTTTTGGTTAAATCATGATGCTGATTCATACCTATGGTCATTATTCTTACTCTGAATTGTACACCTGGTTCCTGATTTAGCTCTGAGTTAAATCCTTTGTCATCGATTCTATTGTCGAAATATACTCTCTGTTTGATGAGTCACACCTTATGTTCATTGAGCCATACCATACCTTGACCTGTTCCTAAAGTTTCGAGTTCTGTCCCTATTTGCATGCATATTCTCCTAATTGACAGGGACACATCAACATTTCTTAAATGGCAAAGTCTGGACCAGCCCTAAGGGATGAACTCGATGGGGTTTGGTACCTCAAGGCTCACCCTGAGGTGGTCGAATTCTTCAAGAAGGTCGGTGTTTATGCTTACTGTGAAAAACTGACAGACTTCCATCAGCAAGTTTGTGAATCATTTTCCATTTCATACGATGGGAGGACTGCTACAGTAGGAAAAGAGGAATTCGTGGTGGATGAAGATGCAATTGCCGAATACAGAGGTTTATCTAGGTCAGGAGACTATTGGTTCAAGACTACCATACCTTCAAACATTGAATTTAGGTCATACCTGGTGCCTGTACACAAAGATTTGATCTGGAAAAAGGATATTCCAATGTCTTACTTGAAACCAAAGTGGAAGTCCTTATTGAAAGAAATATTTGTTTACATAACATGCGAAGGGAGATATAACAGAGTGATGTTTTATCACTTCAATCTTCTAAACCATTTCACAGGCCGAGCACCTATCAATCTTCCTTTTTATCTGCATAAGGCTCTCACCAAAATGGCAAGACAGGTCAAGGCTAAGCCCACTAAAGTGGCAAGTAGGTTGCCCATCAAGGACTCATCACTCTTATTATCAAGGAGTCTCTAAAGAAGAAGCAGGTTGCATGAAATTACTTTCTCTTCTCGAATGAATTCCAGACTGACAAACCACAAGAGGACAAGGGCAAGAATACTGCCACAAGGAAGGCTATTACTCCCAAGAGTAGTCAAAGGAAACGAAGGGCTATTTCACCCTTGAAACAGCAAGCAAAATCTTCCTAAGCCAAGAAGAAGAGAACAAAGAGAAAATTACAGTTTGAAGAAGGAGAGAAGGATGAAGGTTTGACCATGGAGGATAATCCTTTAAACCTCCCATATTCAGATTCTGAGCATGAACCAGAGCATAATGAGGCACAAGGAGAGAAACAAACTGATATAGCTACTGATGAATACCCAAATCTACCTACTCCTACTCCTCCTGAGGAAAAAAATCAATCATCAGTAGGAGCTTCTTCGAGAAAACCCAAAGCTTCCAGGACTTAGAAAGTGAGGAAACTTCTGCAACAAACCTACAAAATGGAAGTTTTAATAAGGGTTATTAAAAAATATAATACAGATTTGAATGAAATAAATGCAGATCTTTTCAAAATAAACCAAACCCTCAAAGAGAAGCATGACAAGATCAAAGAGAGGAACATAGTATTGATCAGGGAGAACATGAAGCTGTACAGACAACTTAGAATTCTGAGGTTGAAATTAAAAGAGTCTCAATCACCAGCACAGGAGAAAACCGGTTTGGAGACTCTAGCTAACATAGCTACAACCATGGTAGACACACCAGAGCCTTCCACACAGCCAGTTGAAGTTCGTAGATCTGCCCGAACAAGGGATGCATCGTCCAAAAAACCTTGAACATCAAGCAACAAATAAAAAAGGTAATCAAAATTTTTCATTTTTGAAGTTTCAACAAAGTCTGACTTTCAATGGTTTAGGCGATCCTAAAAAGTGCTCATTAACCACCGAAAGCAGATCTTTCAGTGGTTAAAGAGCCTAATTTTTACCTGAGTTAACCACCGAAAGCCTGTAACTGCCAGAATTACCAAATTTTTGCCCAGATCAGAATTTTTTGAGTCCGAATGGTTTGAAACCTTTTCAAATGGATAGTGTTTGAATTATCAAGTTAGATCCAATGACTATTTTTGATAGATAAGGGAAGGAAGAAATGTTTCAATCAGTTTTGGTACCTTTTTTAATGGCAGAAAATCAGGGTTGTTTGCACACTTCAGTAAACTCGAATTTTATCCTTGGAAGACAAAATCAAACAGCCTTGGGAGGCTAGATTGCACTTCATCAACACTTTACTATTCTTAAATATCATCAGATATCAACTGACCTCATCTTGAGGATCTCTTCCTAGTTTTTTGTAAATATAGTTTACTTTCTGTTTTTAGAATATTAGATCCATTGTTTTAGGATCTGAGAACTGTCATGTAAAGCTATAAAGCTATAGACTTAAGAAAAACAGAGAGGTCAATCCATGATACTTTTTGGTTATGTACTTTGACTCTTTTATGTTATATGAATCAAAGTCCTCTTTTGTTACCAATGTCAGTATTGTTCATATGTTCACCACTCTGTAATTTGATTCAGCTCAGCTTAGCTATTGAGAATTGTCATCTTCTTGTGTAGCTCATGAATGTGAATTCAATGATTCTCTGCTATCTTGTATGACCCTACATGTTTATGTACCTGGTTATCTTGAATAGTATTCTTCACACCTTATTTCATTACTGTAACTGATATTTGGTCTCTAAAAGCACTGGTTTATTTAAATGCATAATAAGTTGTCCTTTTATAAAGTCTTCTCAGTTATCCCATTGTTCCAAACACTTTGATTATTCATAATTTCTTAAGTTACCAAGCATCCTTAGTCTACAACCCTAAGGAGTTTCATGGAGTGATAACAGGTTCTATGACATTTTAAATGTTACTCATTAGGGCATAGTCTCTATACCTCTTAGGGAGCCGAACCTATCGGGAAGATCTTCTCAACTGATTATTTTCCTCCCCACTTTGTGAATATTTGTCTTCACCTCTATGTGAATTGTGACTGCTTGAAGTGTCCATATCACTGGTTCCTTCTTGTTATTGCTATTGTTTCTGTGATTGTGGATGCTGATGTGGTGGCTTCTCTTGTAATTGTGGTTGTTGATGTGATGATTGTTGTTGTTGTTGGTCTTCTTTAACTCCTTCATCAAGAAGTCTATGCCATTCCTCATGACTGTTTTCGTCATGATTTCCTGCTTCATGCTCATGGAAAAGTACATCTCTACTCGCAAATAATTTGTGAGTAGAAGGATCAACCGGTTTGTATGCTTTGAATTGAGAACAATACCCTATGAAAATACATTTAATGGCTTTAGCATCCAATTTCTTCCTATTCTCCTTTGGAATATGTTAAAAATCCTTACACCCAAATACTTTCAAATTATGAACTGAAGGTTTGGAAATATACAAGGCTTCGAAGGGAGTAATATTATCAAGACACCTTGTTGAACTTCTGTTCTTTAAATAAATTGCAGTATTTATGGATTCAACCCAAAATGTATTCGAGAGATTCTTACCTTTCATCATACTGCATGCACACTCTACCGGAGTTTTGTTTTTCCTTTCAGCAACTCCGTTCTGTTGTGGAGTGTGGGGTACTGTAAATTGTTGTACTATTCCATGATATTTGAAATATTTGATGAAGTCCGATGATTTATACTCTCCCCCTTGATCCGAACGGAGGATTTTCATGGATTTTCCTGTCTTCTTTTCCACCATGGTTATGAATTCCTTAAAGTACTAAAAAACATCACTTTTTCATCTAAGGAAATAAACCCATGTGTATCTCGTGAAATCATCAATAAATAATAGAAAGCAAAATGCACCTCCTAAATACCGAGTCTGCATAGGCCCAGAAACATCAGTATGCACAAGATCTAACACATCTCTCTTTTTCCTATCAGGATTAGAGGGGAATTCATCTCTGTGCATCTTTCCTAATGCACATCCATCACAAGCAACATTCTCATTCTTTAATATGGGAAGTCCTTCAACCATATTTTTTTTCTGTAATAACAATAAATCAGGATGATTGATGTGGCCATACCTTTGATGCCAAAGACTCTCTATTGGCATAGTTTCAGAAGTCAGTGTGTGATGTTCTTTGCTGGTAACATCAAGCTTGTATAGCCCTCCTTCTCTGACTCATGTTGCAACAATTTTGTATTGGTCCAACAGATCCTTCACTATGCAATAATTCTTGAAGAATTCAACCTTCAAGTTCTGATCTGTAATGGTGGACACAGAGATCAAAATTTTCTTCATCCCCGACACATAAACAACATTGTGAATGTGATGAATAGTACCATTTGACAATGTTATTGTAATGTCTCTGTATCCCTTGATTTGATGAGCGCGGTCATATCCAAGATATATGCTGGCACCATTCTGTGTTTCTTTAAAATTAGCATACCACTTCTTATTACATGTCATATGTATTGATGCTGTGGAATCCACAAACCAGGCATCAATATCATCTGTTTCGGAAAATAAAGAAGTGTTAGACACAAACAGTTTAAGATCCCGAGAATCAAAATTTGGGGGTTCATTAATATCATCACTAGCAATAAACAATCTGAGATCATGTATTGAATATTCTTCTGCATAATGACCTGAATGTTTTCTAGGTTTATTCCTAGCCTCATCACTCTTCTTCTTATTACAGTCTCTAATAATATGTCCAGGTTGACCACAATAAAAACAACTCTTTGACTCATTCTTGTTAGAGGGCATACCTTGATTCGGCCTTGGGGATTATCTTTTCTGCGATGAATGACCTCCTTTGCCTCTTTCTCCCGATCTCCCTCTTGGGGATCTCTTACTTGAGCACAATGCCAAATCTGTATTATGAGGCTTCAAATTTGAGCACCTCTCTTCCTCTTGCAGCAACATACCTGTTAATTCTTCAAAAGTAGGAGGTTTTTCCCTTGCTGTGAGACCTATTATGAACATCCGATAGTCTTCTAGCATACCATTTAAGGTAATAGTGACAAGATCAGTGCTGGAAATTGTTTTCCCTATATTTCCTAGCTTGTCTTTTACCTCTTTAATGCGACCCAAAAATGAACTAACATATTCATTTCCATCCATCTTAATGCCTAGAAATTTAGTTTTCAGGAACAAAATACGATTTGTGTTGCTAGTTTCATATAAAGATTTAAGCGTTGTCCACATTTCAGCAGAAGTTTTAGCTTCTCTAATATGTGGAATTATGTTATCTTTAACAGACATACGCAACAATACCTTGGCCTTGTTTTGCGCTGATCCCAATCTTGGATCTGTGCTATTGTCACCCCTGCAACCTCATCAAGTTTCGCTTCATCTCTCTTCGCAATGGTCCAAACACCATAGCCCTCCATCAGGGTCTGGATTTTGAATTTCCAGTTAATGAAATTCGAGCCATCTAATTTGTTGGCTTCGTTGAGGTAGGTCTCTACCAGAGGATTCTCCATCTCTGCAAGTGTCTTCTCGTCCAACCAAACAATGGATCCTTGTATCACCAAACACACTTCAATCCTGAAGGCGGTGAATCACCAAGAATCTACAAAACTTTCGTCAATTTCCTCCTTTTGCTGAGCAGTCCATTGCTCTGCCTTCAGATCTACCGATCCGACACTACCTAGGCTCTCTAATGGATCTCACTTCCCCACAAAGGAAATAAACAACTCCCTTCATTCAATACCCTTCACGATTTATAAAGTGATTTATAATTTTAACTTCTTCCTTCATATGCATAAGAAATTGTGCCAAATTGTGAATGGAGGAGGCCCCTTTTTTTTTCAATGCTCCAAAACAATCAGACTTTGCTTAGACTATGGAGCTCGAGACATATCTGCGCCTTTGAGGTGGAAGGTGATACTCCAACACACAGATAGAGCCAACACATGCGCTCAGGAACCCACACGACCTCTCCTTATCATGCAACAAAACTCGTGCTTCGGTCCGCTTCAAAAAACATATGGTCGACGCTCCTCTGAATAGCAAAGGGGAGCGTTAGCGCTCCTGTACTATGGAAGGGGGGCGCTAGCAGCGCTCTGGGAGAGTTGAGGGGGAAACACTCTTAGTTGCATACAACGGGAGTGCTGAGGATCCGAATTTTTCAATTTCATAAGTGTGATGGCGTCGACGCTCCTCTAACACTGTATAGGGGGGCGTTGGTGATTTTTCCAAATCAATTCGATATCTTTCACTTTGAATCTCACCTGAGAGAGTTGGGTCTCACAGATCTCCAATGTGGCTTTGATACCAACTTAGAATTTGGAGAAACAAATACTAGTGAGACTACGCTCTCAATCTTGTTTATTGAATGAGGATAGATTACATCATAATATAGGAAACAACTCTACTTAATCGGTTACAAAAAACACCTTGAAAATAGGATCTACATTAAATAGGAGATAGAGTTCATCTACGCCTTTGCTGCAAAAGAACAACGTTTTTGGAGTGCATAATTGAGAACCATAAAATATAATGTTTTTATTGAGAACACCATATTTGCACTGCATAATTTAGAGATGAATTTTTATTGTCTACGCATGTTTTTTTATTTGTTTTGAAGCCCATGTTTCAAAACTATGTTCATGGGTTAGGATACCAATGTTTCAGAACTATGCATGAGTTACGTTACCCACATTAAACAAGTTCTTAGATAGATAATTACAATGGCCTATGATGGACTACGACCAATTTGTACAAGATCAAAAATATTTTATATCTGCATTTTTTAAAAGTGTGAAAAAGTGTGAATAAAGCCAATGGACGGGAAAATGTGGAAAACATTAGAACGGAATTTACCGTAGGCAACACATAGATAGAGAATAATTAATTATCGGCGATATTGGGCGGTCCATCGGTTCTTTGGGTGGGATCGGCGGTGGGTTGGTGCTTCGTTTTTGGTTCATTCGCCCCAGAGATTCAGGGATTACACGGGCGGTTTCTGGATTACACTGACTGACGCGGCCCCCGTATCACCATCAATTTCATTCCTTGGATGTCAGTCATGGCCGCCATCCGAAACGAGACTCAAATTCTCGTTACGGCGTTTCATGCTGGAAAATTGAATGTCTTTGGAGTCTGAAACACATAGCCACATATTCTCAAGTGACGCGCAAGTGAAATTATGACATCTTCTCTGACGCAACAATAGATCGAAAACCATGTTAACGAGATCGTATTTCCGTAGCGTGGGAGTTGTAACTTGGCACAGATGATTGGAATTTGGAACTTCCATCATATGTATTTCTATAAATTGGAACTTGGAATTTGGAATTTGGAACTTTATATGTATTTCTAATTAATGTTTTTTAATAATTTATTATTATTATTATTAGTTTTTTTTTTTTCCACGAGAAATTAACTCGATTTATATTAGAGATATAAATCATTTACATCACAATCAGCCATTACAATTCGTCCCGGAGACCCAGCCGGATTTGACCTCAAGACCTCCTCCCAACACTTGGAGAAAGGTACTTGTCATTACCAACCGCGCTGTCTCACGGGACTACAAAGGTAGTTTTAGTTTGTTTTATTGAAGTAGTGCCACATGTGCCGCATATTAATGTTTTTTAATTAAAGTGGAGAGTGCCACACATTTTTTTTAATGTTTTTTTTATTGTTAGTTTTATTAAAGTTTTTTAAATGTTTTCTATTAACGATTTTTTTAAATGTTTTTAATTCATGTTTTTTATTGTTTTTAATTAATGTGCTTATTTAATGTTTTTTATAATTAAGTTTTTTAAACGTTTTTAATTAGTGTTTTTTTAATTTTTTAATTAATGTGTTTATTTAATGTTTTTTAATTAATGTTTCTCAAGTTTCTCATTATCTATTTATATCAATTACTTTTATTTAATAATTAAGTTTTTTAAATATTTTTTTATTAATGTTTTTTATTTATTTTTAATTAACTTGTTTATTTAATGTTTTCTAATTTATGTTTTTTTAATTAATATTTTTTTATAATGTTTCTCAAGTTTATCATTATCTAGTTATATCAATTAATTAATTTATGCCGATTTATGTGTATGTAATAATTGTAGTAGCCATATTATGTATTGATTGGATGTTTTTTTAAAATTATTGGGGTTTTCATAAATATTAATGGGGTTTTATATTTTGTATAAGTGTTTTAGGAAGGGTATTTTAAAATTATGTCAATATTTTACTTTTCATGTGTGTATTTATGTTGTCTTCATTATATATACTACATTTAATTATTGTTGTATTTTTCTAAACTATGGTTATAGACAACAAACATTTTTTAAATTTTAATTGGGCTTTATATCACATAACCTAACACTTAGAATTTTAGTTGGGGTTTCTGAAACTATTGATGTTGATGTAAACTCGTTTTGATTCATTGTTGCAACTACAACACATTTTGTGAAATGATTGGTGTTGATGCAAACTCGTCTTGATTCATCGTTGCAACTACTACATATTTTATGAAATATGAAATGATTGGTGTTAATGTAAACTAGTCTTGCATGTGTCATAGAGTAAATTAAATAGTCTTTGTATAGTTGTTGCATAAAATTGTGATGAAAAGAGTTTTCTAAATTTTGAAAAAATGTTTTATTAAATTTGAAAAGGATTATTTTAATATATTTGTTAATTTTCATTAAGATATTTGTTTACAATCAATTTATTAAATATGAAAATATGATATGACCTTTTAGATAAAACAATTTATATACTTTTTTTTGTACATATACTTTAGTAAATTAAAGAGTAAATTAATTATACTTTGTATACTTATTTCACATTTTTTCCTTCATGCATTGCTATCTTTTTTTCTTTATATATATATATATATATATATATATATATATATATATATATATATGAATTTATTTTATACTCTTATATAAGTCAGTGTCATTTTTATAATTAAAATTTTTTTTGTTGAAAGATTCATAGGCATTAACAATGCAACACAACTAGAACTAATATATAAAAAGAAAATGAACAATGTTTCAAGGGATGGAACCCCAATAAAAGGACCAAAACCACAACATAGGGTACAAATTATATGTGTGTGTGTGTCAATCTTAACATAATATATTTTGTATATATGGATGCACAATGGCCATAGTTTCTATCATGGTGCAATATATACACTATATGATCCATATGTGGTCTACTTAAATGTCCTTATAATAAGAATAAATCATTATCTGAAAAATATATACCAAGTAGATTTGTTATCGATGTCGTTAGAAAAAGTATAAATCATCATCTACAAATTTCAATATGATTTTCTATCAATGTATTTAATAGGCATATAAATTATTGAATTATTTTATATCAATGTTTTTATAATAAGTATAATTCATTATCTCCAAAGTTGAAGATGATTTGTTATCAATTTCCTTAGGACAAGTATAAATCATCATTTGCAAAGTAAAATATTATTCCAAACATTGCATTGTGATGAAAATTTCCCAACGTCACATTGTGATAAAAAATTCTCAACGTCGCAATGTGACAAACCTTTCCCAATGTCTCAATGTGACAAACCTTTCCTGGCATTGCATTGTGATGACCATTTCCCAATGTCACAAAAGTAAAAGATGATTCTACAATGTGTCGAGTGTTTCCTGACATCACATTGTGATGAATAATTCCCAACATTATATTGTGATGAATAATTCCCAACATTATATTGTGATGAGAATTTCCAGATGTCACAATGTGACAAACATTTCCCATCATCGCATTGTGACGAACGTTTCTTAATGTCACAATGTGACAACAATTTCTTAATATCACAATGTGACTCACATTTCCCTGCGTCGCAATGTGAAGAACATTTCTCAACGTCATTATGTGGCGAACATTTCCCGACATTGAGCATTGTTCGTCACATTATGATGTTGGGAAATATTCATGACAGTGCGACATTGGGAAATGTTTGTGACACTGCAACATTGGGAAATGTTTATTACAATGTGACATTGGGAAATGTTTGTCAGAATGTCCCAACATCCCAGTGTGATGAAAATTTCCCAACGTCGCAATGTGATGAACATTTCTCAACATCGCAATGTGACTAAAAATTCCTGACATTGCATTGTGATGACCATTTCCCAACATCATAAAAGTAAAAGATGATTCTACAATGTGTCGACTGTTTCCTAACATCACATTGTGATGAATAATTCCCAACGTTGCATTTTGATGAAAATTTCTCGACAACGAACATTTCTCGGCATAACAATGTGATGAACATTTCTCAACATTGCAATGTGACGGATATTTCTCAATGTCTCAACGTGACAAACATTTCTCAGCGTCGCAATGTGATGAACATTTCCAAACGTCGCAATGTGACGAACATTTCCCAACATCACATTATGACGAACAAATCGATATGATGACATAATATATTCCATATAATACCATTGATTGTGAGGTAAAAATAAGTAATAAATCACGATGTATCAATAGGGCCAGGAAAATAGCACACTTTACAATGCCTTTCAATGATATGTTCTTCGTTTAGTCCTAACTTCTACTAACTTTACATAATTTTTTTATACTTGATTAAATACAATTTGATATTTTTTTCAATTCAAACCCCTCAAAAAAGAGCTTAAAATTACGTGTGCTTATAATTGTCATCTGCTCAAATTTAATGTTACCAATTTGACTCCAACTATACATGAGCATATTTTAATTCACCGAAAGCAAAGGTAAAAATTACATAGTGTAAATTTTTACACTCAAAGAGACATTGAATGCATTATCAACAAGAAGATAAAAAGAACATATTTTAATTCACCGAAAGCAAAGGTAAAAATTACATAGTGTAAATTTTTACACTCAAAGAGACATTGAATGCATTATCAACAAGAAGATAAAAAGAACATTTTCAAATCCAACAAAAGACATGATTTTTAGGAGAAGTTCAATACACATAGGACTTAATAAACAAGTACAAAGAACGAGAAAATGCCATGCTTCAATTACACATTAATCGATTGATTTTGCTCGCTTTGTTCCAATGATTACATTATATGTATAGGAAGATAATGCCATGAATATGTGTTTTGGTGAGCTATGTTATTCCAGTTTTAACTAGCTCATGAAATAACTACTTTAACTCGCTTACGAAATAACTAAAACATATTTGTGTAAAAATTAAAAATTATATGAAGGTCCTACATGTATTTAAGAGTTTTGAGATTTTAATTTTTTTTTAATAATTAATATTTCTTCCATTTACTTTAAAATTTGAATAATAATTTTGACCATAGATGGATTCTCTGAGACTAAATATTTTATTTGAAACCCATGTCATTTATTTGAAGAAGAATTCTAAATACATCTCGTTTTCTCGTGCATAGATTATTCCCAGTGATTAATTAATTGATAGGAAAAATGGAATAATATTTGTTTTTACGCCGAAAGACGTACACCTATTGACAATGGGCAGATTTAATAGGGGTTTAGTGCTTAATAAGTTTTCTATGGACAAAATTAAATATGGCTGGAATATTCTTAGTAGTCACACAAAATAAATGGCTGTGATTTCAATCATTAACTTCCTAGCTATTATAAAGTATGTGTTTACTTTTTTACATTTACCTAATCATATTTAAAAATTACTTTGATAGCTAACTGATTGTCACGTAAGTGATTAACATAAATTAAAATATTAACACCAGATAAATAAAGCCCAACCATTTATTTGTTAATAGATAATAAACTTTAATATATTCTTTTAAAGATTCATTTCATCTTCTCAGCCTTTGGCGTTCACCAACAACTATTTTGCAATCACATAAGTTGTTAAAACCTTTCACCTCCACTTAATTCAAACTATCTCATTGGAGCGCTCATTTTGCCTAAGACGGGTAGGGTTTGTGGACCATGTATTGGAAGGAAATGCTATGGAGAGCGCTAGCTTTGCATGCCAATAGGTAGGGTTTTTTTAGGGCGCTTTTCATGGAATGTACATATAGAAGGTAAATAAAACATCTTGCAACATACAAACCTTTACAACGACTTTATTAGAGAGGTTGAAAAGAGTGATGGACCAGTTGGCATAATATTCTTCATAGTCAAAGTACGACTTATTATTCTTCTTGCTTATAGTTGAAGAATGGAGATACACCTCCACTAAACTCTTTGAGGAGATTATTTGAGATCACTACGATCAAAGGTTTATGGGCATCCTGGAATTCTTCTAGGAATCCTTTCCATTCGTTCTGTAGACTCAACCTCAGTTTCACATATAATAATACAATTTAATTCATTTTCAAGCATTACATAGATCTTATTCTTCCTCGTTAGAGGAATGTCAAACTATAGAGGCTCAGTTAAAAGATATTAAATATATTTTTGTATACCTTGCGTCTCATTGTGAGAAGGGCCATTTCTGCAACGTTTGGAATTGAACATTGTAAAGCCACTGCAACAGAAAACAAGGGATTTCTTCCATACTGTTAGAGATGTGGCAAACACCTTGGAGAGCTTATCATTGATCGCAACATTCCTGACTAACTCTGGATCGGGTCGTGTAGATGAATCTTGGGTAGCATTGTTCTCGAGAATATGAGACAACGGAGGGAGAAATTGAAACACAAAGAGGTTTGACACCCACACAAACCGAAATAAAACACTTTCCTTGCCTCAATATGAGAGTTGCATCGCATACGTGAGGTAGTGCGTCAAGCTTAACCACTCTTGCCTTAGGTGAAACCCAGGCCAAATGTGACATTGGCATCCATTAGTCGATCGCTTTAGATTGTGGCATCCATTAGTCGGCCGATTCAAATTCATAAAGATATGGCCAAAATGAAACAATTGCAACAATATGACATTTGTTAATCCCTATTGAAACCGTATGCAACAATATGATACTTGTTAATTCCTATTGAAACCTTATGGAACTTGACAATGAGTTATTAAATTTCTGTCAACATCTTTAATGGCTAGTCATAAGATTAAAATTTCTAATTAAAAGATCATTAATTGTTCCCATTTTTAATAAGTATACGCTTAATTGTTCCCATTTTTAATAAGTATACGGAGTATCCACTTAACTATTAGCTTAATTAGGTAAATATTTTATATATTTGTAAAAAGATAGTTGGAAAGATAATTGGGTTATTAGTTTGAAAAAGTGAAAAATGGATCTATTTGCCTCTATCAACCAAAATAGTTGGAAAGATAATTGGGTTATTAATTTAGGAAAGATAATTGGGTTATTAATTTAGAAAAGTGAAAAACGGACCTATAAATACCATTAATTTAATTTAAAAAGATGAAAAATGAAAAATATTAACCACTTTTATAAAATAATTGTCGTCGCTAGTACAGAACATCCAGCATGACAAATTAATTGTGTATTGTACATGCCAGCTGCGATATTTGCAGTTCTCATCGACGAGTCGAGAATAAGAAAAAGATAGACCGAAGATGACATCCATCATTATGAATAGAGTACTCTTTATTCTTGCGGGATTGTTAGTAGCAGCGGCTTGTTGTCATCTGAAAGCAGCTAGAAATTTAAACAAACTGGTTCATGACTGCCCATATAAACCCGAAAATTTCATCGGAGGCGGAGGAGGAGGACGACGACTTAATGGCGGTGTATGAGGAGGCTTAGGCGGAGGAGGTGGAGGTGGTTTGGGTCGAGGTGCTGGTGGTGGAGCTGGACGTGGCGGAGGTTTAGGCGGAGGCCTTGGTGGTGGCGCTGGAGGAGGTTTGGGCGGTGGGACCGGAGGTGGCGCTGGAAGAGGTTTGGGTGGAGGCGTAGGAAGTGGCGGTGGTCTAGGTGGAGGTGTCGGTGGCGGTGCGGGAGCTGGACGAGGTTTAGTGGGAGGTGCTGGTGGTGGCGCTGGAGGAGGATTTGGCGGAGGTGCCGGTGGTGGCGCTGGAGGTGGTGGAGGGTTCGGCAGTGGTGCAGGCGGCGATGGTGGAGCTGGCGGAGAAGGAATAGGGGGCGGACTGTGATGAATCGCCACCAGTGGGATGGAAGCATGATAGTGCAGAAAAATATAAATAAAATAATATTTATGCTTGTTTGTTTCCCTCCTCTGCGGCTCCTAGCGATGCAAAGAACTTTCTGATTAAGTAGATATAATATCCATATTCCATTCTTCCTTTTTGCCGTTGAACTTTTGAGAATGACTTCTTTTTAAGTAGTGCTATAATCAAGCTTGGTTGCATTGCGTTGAGTTATATAAAAGTTAGATAATATTTTTCAATTTTAATACCATGAAATACAGACATTATTATTATATGTGTTATACCTACGGGACAGTTATATTGTAATCGCTTAGGAGCAAAATTCTTTTAACTTTTAATTAATTAATTGTTTTATTTTTAATAATTTTTTTTATATTGTTAAATTTAAAAAAAAATAAAAATTATTTTTAAAATTTTAATTGATGTAAGATTTATTTGGTTATTAAATTTTTTATTTTTTTTTAAATTTAAAATTGTAAAATATTAAAAATATTTTGTAGTTTCATATATATATATAACAATTAGAAGTAAAAATTCTTATGGTTAAAACACTTGAATGGTGGGTTGTTTATGAGGGAGATGTGCAATTCCTTCTCCACTTAATATGGAGTTGACATGTGACACACACATTAAGAACTAGTGTAATCAATCTTAACTTCGGATTTATTATGCACGGAGAGACATCAAATCCTTTTAAATACAAACATTTCTTCAAGTTTTGTACTCTAAAAAAATTTGCATCTCAAGGAATTTGATGCCTCTTAGGACATATTAGATTTAGAGTTGGATGGAATGGAACCATCCTTGTAATCGGCTTGAAGTTTACATTCACCTTAAGCATGAGAGAATTTTAAATTGTATATTTACGTAAACAAAGGGGTCTCATACACTAACAAGGGGCTTGTCTTGATCATGACCTTAAAAAATATATTATTATTATTATTATTACTTTAAAAATGTTTTACTAAATACATTAAGACCAATGTATTATTACTTTATTTATTTATTGGTGATGATGATGATGATGATTAACGTCCACTAAGACCTAATTGGTCTATCGAACCTTAAGAGGATAAGTGATTACTTGTGATTCTTTAGAATTTTGTTTCTGTGCTCGAAAAGCATTAAGAGAAGCTTTCCAGGATCACCATACTTTTATTGAGTTGAGAGGTTAGGAAGGTTGGTAGTGTGATCAATATTTTGAAAATGAGATCTAATATGGGTATAGGCTGGACAATCTAAGAGAAAATGTTTTTCATCTTCAACCTTCTTAGTGTCACAAATGTGACACACTCTTTCATCCCATGCCGTTTTAGGAATTGATCAACGCCCAGTTTCACTATGGAGCTCGTGAGAATTTGTTCTTATCTTAGCAATGCTTATTTTTTTCTTTACACTTGGAAAAACAGATAGATAATTTTGATCTTCTAAATTATGGTTGATTACATCTCTATAATACCTTAATTTTATTTTTTCTTCTAACTCTTCATCACACCACATTTTTTCCTTAAATTTTGATTTGACGTTTTTTTTAATAGTATCTTTATTCTGCAAAATGGTTTCGTCCATGATTCCCCAATATTTTAGCCAAGACCAGGCGTCTTTATGCCATCCTCCCTTGAGTCGATGGTGGTTATGACTTGATTTTGAAGCAATTTTAGGTAGCCTCTTGTCTTCCATGTTGTTTAACTTGTTTTTATACATTAGGTATCAAGTCATAGTCATGCTCTCAATGGGGGAGAGGCTTGTTTTTACGAGGAGGATGGGATAGGGCGTATTTCCTTTAATTTTGAGATTATAGGTTATAAAATTATTTTGTATTTGCTCTATCTTTCTCCAGGATTCACGAGAGATACTACAGCCCGAGACTTCACATCCATATATAATAACAGGTTTAACAAGAGTCTCAAAGAGGAGTTTCTTCTTATCCCAACTCCAAATATCAACTGATTTACAATTGTTTTCAAGCCCATAATAAGCTTTCCATCCCCCAATAATCATTTTCTTGATGCTATAATTCCAATTGAGCTTGTGGTGAATATCAATTCCAACATATTTTTATGAAGTCACTTCCTCCAAGTTGTTGTTGTTATATACAAAGGTATCATAATGGATCTTATTGGATTTAATAATCATGACCTTAGTCTTATAACAATCATACCCATATTGGAGAAAAAATTCTTGAGGATTCTTAGTTGGTTTTCAAGATCATGGGGATTCCTTGCCATAAGAACGATATCATCGGCATAAAGAAGAAGATTGATGACTATACCAGTGAGAGTAGAGGGCCGACACAACCTACTTTTTCCAATCATTCTTCTAACTTATTAGTGTATTAATATATTACTTTATTAATATAGCCTGAGTGGGCCTAATGGTTAAGAACATATGTTTCCTCTTAAGAGGTCACAAGTTCAAATCCAGAGAGGGGTAGGGTATGTATACATCCGTAGACTTTACCAGTCAAATCGTTGGGCGACCTTAAAAATAGATTATTATTATTATTATTATATTAATACTTCTATAATATATTTCTTGGTGCATTTAATATATTATTAATGTATTAGTTTATTAATTTATTAATACGTTATGAATGTATCAATTAATAATATATTAATGTATAAATTAATTAACACATTACTTTATTCATTTATCACTTAATTTATATGTTACTTTATACACTAAATAATACTTCAATCTATATATTTACGCCGATAGGTGTATACCTATTGGAAATGGGCAGAATTAATGATCTTTTAACCTTAATGATCTCTTAACCCTAATCTGATGGATAAGCATTCAAGATGCGGGCATATTCTTAGTCGTCCTCCAAAATGAATGAACCAGATTTATTGCTCATAACTCCCGTGCATTTATAAAGCCATCCGTTAACATGTTTACTTTTTTACTTTTACCTAAGAATGCTTAAAATTTTACTGTGCGCATGTCTAATTGACACGTTCAGTGATTAATACAGAGCGGCGCCACAACCTCCACGCATAACACAGAGCGGCGCCACGACCTCCACGCATTCACAGAGCCGCATGGATCCACGCATGGGGAAGGGCGTTTAATGGACAGCCGCATGCACACGCGACTTGAACCGCCACACAGCGACCCATACGCATTCTTTAAACATTTCATAATTTATTTATGCTCAGTCGCGTTTGCCAATTGAAGTTTGTTTTTGGCATGCAGCGAATACAGTGAAAAGAAGGTTGAACCGCCACACAACGACCCATACGCATTCTGTAAACGTTTTTATGCTCAGTTGCGTTTTTTTATGCTCAGTCGCGTTTTTTTATGCTCAGTTTTTTTATGCTCAGTCACGTTTGCGAATTGAAGTTTGTTTTTTGCATGCAGCGAAGGATTGCAGTCTTTCAATAGCATTTGATTACAGTCTTTCTGTAAGGCGGCAACATCAGTCTTTCAACAGCATTTGATTATCTAACTCGGCGCTTATATCTGGAACAGGTATGTACTAAAAAACTTATATGTTCCTGCCATTGTTAAACAGTTTTAATAAATCCGTATAAACAGTTTTAATCGACAGTTTTAAAGTTTAATCGGCATTTTTAATCGAGAGTTTTAATAAATTTACAGTTTTAAAGTTTAATCGACAGTTTTAAAGTTTAATCGACAATTTTAATCGACAGTTTTAATAAATCCCAATAAATCGACAGTTTTAAAGTTTTAATAAATCCCAATAGTTGACAGTTTTAATAAATCCCAAATAATCGACAGTTTTAATAAATCCCAATAAATCGACAGTTTTAATCGACAGTTTTAATAAATCCCAATAAATCGACAGTTTTGATGTTAGTGAGTCATACTTTTTGACATTGATGTTAGTGGCTTTGATAGATAACACTGACCTTTTAATACACGACA
>ML797748.1:146204-157690 GCA_009831015.1 Picea engelmannii
TTATTATTTATTCTTTATTAATATTAATGTTATTATTATATTTATTAATAAAAACTCATTATTATTTATATTTTTAAAGTGGTTATTATTAATTAATATTTTCATTTTGTACTAATTAATAGTTATTTTAATTAATCTACTTTGTTTTTATTATTAATATTATTTATAAATATATTATTATACTTTTTTATTTTTATTTTTATAAATAATACAATACTTTATTTAGAAATTATAAATAATGCAATATTTTATTTTTTATTAATAAAATATTATTTTTATTAATAATAATGTTTTATTATTACTATAATTATTAATTATTAATATTAAATGAAATATAATTATTAATGAAATATTATTTCATTATTTATTATATTTATAAAGTGATTGTTGTTATTAATAATAGGTTATTATTAATTAATAAATTTATTGAGAATCACTTATTATTAATTAATAAATTAATTATGTACTAATATATTAATGGTAGTTTTTAAGGCATGTCGGCCGTCAACTAGCAACAACCACTTTTATAAAGTGGTTGATATACGCCGATCGGCGTCATTTTCCACCTATTAAAATTAATGACGATCAACCACTTTATAAAAGTGGTTGTTGCTAGTATATCAATCCATTAATGTATCATTACATTAGTAATGTTATATTACATTATTAAATAATCATTCAATGAACTAATTAATGTATTAATACTTTAACTTATACATTATGATACTATTAATATATTACTACTTTATTAATGTATTACTTCGTTATTGTACTAAAACTTTGACAATGTATTTATTAATGTATTTAATGTATTTATTAAAATATTTAATGTATTATTAATGTATAAGTGCTTTAATACTTTAACAATATATTAATTAATTAATACATTATATTATTAATGTATTAATGTATTAATCAATTAATATGTTATATTACACATCAATGTAAATTAATATTTTTATTTATAATGCAAATTAATATTTTAATTTATATATTGCATTTATACATTATTATTTTTATTATATATTACATTAATATAATAATTAATTAATACATTAATGATATATCAATATATTAATGCATCCTCAATATATGCTGACTTTCAACGAACAACAACCGCTTTATAAAAATTTTTAATGTACTTAATAACTTTTCATGGATGGACTATGAAGAGTCTTCTGGACCAAGACATATGTACAGTCAAGTATGAAGAGTCTTCTAAACCCAGGACAAATGTACAGTCAAGATCAATTAGACCGTCGTGGTCAAAATCTCCATTTTAAAACGATAGAAATTCAAAATTTTGGAATTTCACTATTTCGGTTTAAGGAATGGCAGGCAATGATAAATCCAGAGTGGGGCTTTACTCTCTATACAATTCAGGAACTTGGCTGGACAGTTGTGTGCGAGCTGCCAAAATCTATGGTTGTATTGGCTTCAATGTGTCGGACATGGAAAGAATAAAAACTTAAAACGTAACGGTTTCGTAACTGTCTGGGTTCGGAGAATGTGCGATGTCACTGCTGTCACGGTCGTGGCAAAATTTCAGTAACCGGTGAGAAGCAGTTACGGGGAGTAGTGGCCAGCGGTTACGACGACCGACCCCAGTGAAATAAGATGTAAAAACAATTGCCATGCTTCAAAAATAAGTCACGAGAATGCTCCAGCCCAAATAAGATGTAAAAACAATTGCCATGCTTCAAAAATAAGTCACGAGAATGCTCCAGCCGAAATAAGATGTAAAAACAATTGCCATGCTTCAAAAATCAGTCCCGAGAATGTTCCAGCCATAGCGGATAAAGAATGTACAGAGGTAATTGGCCATTTTAAAGCTTTGATTTTCTCTTCTATATTTGTATTTATTTTGAGATTATGGAGAAATATCATCGATGAGCACCATCTGGAAGAAAACATACACATATATATCCTAAACGACTTATGAGGGCATTGATCCCGAAACTTGCAATTGTCATGGCTGCAGTTTTTTATTTAGTGGACTTCATGACTTAACTTACATTAATGCCGAGTTTCCCCGTGCTGGCGTTGAAGGCATCATAGTGCGGCCTGAAAACACCTCGAAACAACTATTCTCCTTTCTCTTTGCGAGATGTTGATTTCTATAATTTATAAATTGGTCATGCATCGAGTTTCTTGTGTAAGTGCCTTCTGCACTGATATTAGGTTATCTGGGCATTCAGGGTTAGATCGGTAAAGGGAGAGTCATGTCTATATTTACACAATTAATGGAACGTAAACATTTGTGTTTATATTTCAATTGAGATTTGATCGTTGGATTAGGATGCTATTACATTCTGGCAGCCGTAATTTATGATATCTATGAAGACAAAATTTCAGAAATTTAGTTTTTCAATTAAACGACTAGAATTCTGGCTCCAGGCTTTATGTTTTTCAATTAAACGACTAGAATTAACGAATGTCTAGAACTAATATCTCATTTAATCCTGCAACAGGTTGCATGCTGTTTGTAATAAGGGTTCTTTAGACAACGCATCATTTTAGATTGCAGTAAATAGTTGCATGTAGAAATCAATTATGGGCTTCATTTTAGTTAGAATAAATCTTCCATTCCGCCATGAAAACCATTAACTCTGAGTCTTAGATTAATTATTCTGAAGTTGATGATAATTAATATCTATATATTAACTGGAACTCAAGTATTAGAACTATAAAAGAAACGGATCATATAGTTGTGAAAATTGACCGTTGCAAAAATTAAGTTCCCGATTTCAGGAGAAATCCCAGCGCTAGATTCGACCAAATTACTGGGGAATCTTTTACATTCAAAGGAAAATTCTATCTTCATTATCTTCTGCTCCCCTTGGTCTTCTCTCGGTCTTGTCAAAATTTGCAGCTTCAGTATGAGAAATGCACATGTAAGTGTCACGGCTTTTACCACTGGCTAATACCCGAACTGTCTTTCGTTCTGGTATGCCCTTAACAGAAATTTTGGCCGACGTCACCAACTGAGTTTAAAGAGCTAAATTGCCACGGAAGAGCATGTAATTTAATGAGTGTATTGAATTTATGATGGTTTTAATTTATGTAATTTAATGCGTGTATTAAATTTATTATAGTATTAATTTAAACTAGGTTACAATTAATTATAACTACACGTCTGAACTCATATTTGGTTGAACAAATTCATAGAGATAAGAATCTATAATTATAAAGATAAATTCCACAATTAAGTTATAATTAATCTTGTTATGCCTAAGGCATATCTTAGAGTCTTAGAGACAGGTTTGTAAGAAAATCTGTGAACTAGTTGACAGGTTTTGGGAAACCACATTTATTCATTCACATTCCTGTAGGTGTTTTTACTCATGCAAATAAAAGATAAAGTTGAACGTACATCCATTAATAAAATAATGTCAGGGAAGGAGAAGTCATTCGTTTCGATGTTATGAATTTTTCATGTTATGAATTGAACTAGTTGACAGGTTTTGGGAAACCACATTTTTTCATTCACATTCCTGTAGGTTTTTTTACTCATGCAAAGAAAAGATAAAGTTGAAAGTACATCCATTAATAAAATAATGTCAGGGAAGGAGAAGTCATTCGTTTCGATGTTATGAATGTTTCATGTTATGAATTTTTCCTGGCGCTCATATCCGATGTGATTTCCCCACCACCTCTATGATTTACATTGCAATGTCCTCAACTTGTTAATTAATTAATTTGTATATACTTGACAAGGATGGATATACACTACATTGTACATTCTTTAAAGCCATATAAAATCTGAGACACAGAGCCCAGTTTTGCAAGTTACTAAAACTTTTCCACCCACATTAATCCCGCAGGTTCGCAGGTTTTAGTTGCAGAAGAGATCATTAGCTGAATGTGTTCTCAGTTAGAGGTGCTTGGTGTTCTTGTGTTGGCTATCCAGAGATTTGGTGTTGTTTCTGTGGCAGAGGAAATACTAATAAACCACAACGGAGAGGAGCATGGTGTCAAGGATGGCTATGATCTTCAACGACAAAGAATTCCATGTTAATTAATTAATTTATATATACTGATAGGGATGGATATACACTACACTACATTCTTAAAAGCCATGTAAAATCTGAGACACAGAGCCCAGTTTTGCAAGTTACTGAAAACTTTTCTACCCACATTAATCCCACAGGTCCGCAAGTTTTAGTTGCAGAAGAGATCATCAACTGAATGTGTTCTCAGTCAGAGGTGCTTGGTGTTCTTGTGTTGGCTATCCAGAGATTTGGTGTTGTTTCCGTGGCGGAGGAAATACTAATAAACCAAAACGTAGAGGAGCATGGTGTCAAGGATGGCTATGATCTACAATGACAAAGAACTCCATGTTAATTAATTAATTTATATATACTGACAGGGATGGATATACACTACACTATACATTCTTAAAAGCCATGTAAAATCTGAGACACACAGCCCAGTTTTGCAAGTTACTGAAAATTTTTCTACCCACATTAATCTCGCAGGTCTGCAGGTTTTAGTTGCAGAAGAGATCATCAGTTGAATGTGTTCTTAGTTAGAGTTGCTTGGTGTTCTTGTGTTGGCTATCCAGAGATTTGTTGTTGTTTCTGTGGCAGAGGAAATACTAATAAACCACAACGTAGAGGAGCATGGTGTTAAGGATGGCTATGATCTACAACGACAAAGAACTCTAGCCAGGTGCAACACACAAAGACGATGGCGATGCCGTCCATTAGCTGCTTCTTCGACCTTCTTTGAAACCAGCGCTCCACATCTCAACCAGTTCTGGACCGTCTATGAAGATATTGGACATACACAATAAGAGCACAAAAACACAACCAACAACAACACAAGTAGTAAAAGATGTATCGAAAGGCCATTTCTGTCAACAATATATCAAAATCAATAAACCAAAATCAAATAACAAAAAGACTAAGCCAACAAAATTAAAATTTCAAAGGTCTCAACAATATATCAAACTCAATAAACCAAAATCAAATGCCCAATTAATATTACATATTTACCCTGCATAGAAACAACCAAAAGGCCTCTAGTCTCCGCCCCGACCTCCAAGACTTGGAGGTGGAGGATCTCCAAGACCTTCTTGAGAATCCATCTTCAAATTTTATCTCAATAAAATAAATAATTTTTTTCTTGACACTATTCAGATACGCTTTCTTTTAGTTCTATATGCAGAATTGTAGATAGAATGACTTATATAGATCTCTCGGAGTGCCCTGACCGGTTTTACACCCTGTATCAACTTAATATATGGGGATGATATTTGTATTATTTCTATAATACAAGAATTATTTCTACCATTCAACATGACTTTCTTTGTCTACTTATTATTGTTTTTCATGTTTGGTCTTGATTTTTAGGTATGTAGATCATGGTTTGATAATTCTATTTTAGATCCAAGTTGTCGTGCATTTATAGTGTAATTGAAAACTGATGCCTAATAGTTATGTAATCGTATCTTCTTTAAGTTTATCGATGGTATGTCCAGCTAATTCAGAATCAACAAATCTTGCTTTTCATAATTAGGTTATCCTTGTGGAATTCTTTAAGGTTTCCATTAAAAAAACTGCACTTTTCTCCCTAATATTAATATATATATATATATATATATATATATTCTTATACATATAATAAATTCATATATATATATATATTAAAATTCTTATTGAGAGCTTCGAATAAGGGTAACGGGTCCTTAACAGCAATGGTCATACTCACTCACAGAGAGTTTGGTCTCTACCTAGGAAAAATTATATTTTCTTTCACATAACCAAAATGTTGAAAGAAAATGGGCTTTCTCCAAATTGTAGTCCATATTAAAACAACGTCCGCTCTTTCAAAATTTTAATTCTTATATTACAATGACTCTAACTAGACCCACCTTTAAAATTAAAAGAGACACCTAACATTGAAAATAATCTATCCACCGCTACAAGCACGAATATTTTCCGCAGAGATAGATTATCTGAATAGTTTTGGCATGATTTCTGAGATAGAAAATCTGCCAAAAAAGTTTTGGCATGATATCTGAATAGTGCAAGAGCCAATTTTTGCAACTTGTTTTGTTTGTTATAGACTCAGTTGATATAGTTGATATTGTTGAGAAGTTAATGAATGTGCCTGACCATGAAATGAATGATTATATGGGAATGAGGTGAAGCTTTGTGCAGGCATTGTTTTGTGCATGAAATGAACGGAGTCTAATTAAATCTCTTTTACCCTTTTCTCTTTAATTAACTCCACCCAATGACCTTTCTCCCATATATATCCACCAATTTAATGTTTCTACATCCAAATTATTTCTAAGTTTGAGGTCGTTCATGGATATGCATGGTACATAGACACTTTTCTTTTCACCTTTCAACAAGCTTCTTAAAAAGCGGATAAATATAAAAACGTTTTAAAAGATGAAAAGATTAAACCTTTTTATAAAAGATGAAAAGATTAAACCTAAAAAAATGGAAAAGATTAAACCTTTATATAAATGTTGATTTAGTTTCACCTTTATATAAGTGTTGATTTTAGTTTCATTGAAAATTCATTCTTAAATCAATATCATAAAAGTAATGGTAAAAATATAGTTAACGATGTTTTTGTTTGTTGATATTCCTTTATAACATGTGAATTTTGTGATTAGTTATGTTTATCGAAACAATCCCACATTTCCAAGAGTAAGGTTGTAGATTTTCTCCCCATTAGCCTACACTATTCCTTTATAACATGTGAATTTTGTGATTAGCTATGTTCATCGAAACAATCCCACATTTCCAAGAGTAAGTTGGCAGATTTTCTCCCCAATAGCCTACACAAGTTGCATAAGAGTACCTCATCCATAACTTTTTTGGCGGGTGTTATATATAATAGAGATAATGAAAAATGGGAGGGGTATGCGGCTAGGGTTTCCCAGGCTGCAGACCCCTCACTTTCACACTTCTTTTCTGAAGCTTGTCCGTGGTTTCTCCCTATGTACTTCTTCGCCCCGAAGCATCTATATCTCGACGCTTTCTCCCTCGTGGGGTTCCTTCCCTTTATGCTTTTTCTCCTACGGGGAGAGTATCTATCTTCTCGTCGATCGATTCGTGGGTGGATTAGGATTTTCTCTGGATGGAGGCTATGCAGTTGTCTCCCCTGGTGATTTAGTTTTCTCTCTCTAGATCCCTTGCTCGCACAGACTTTGTGTATTTCTTGGATCAATTCCTTTCAGTAGAGACGATTTCTATTGTGAGCGTCGATCCTTTTTGGCTTAGGGTTGTGTTTATGCTTGTGGAAGCATCTACGAGGGCGTTGCCTGGTATTTTTCTTCATTTAGATCTTTATTTTTTGCGTCGAGAGTCTTTTGTTGTTTCTTGTGGCGGTTCTACCCTTGAGGATGCACATATTTAGTGTTGGTGCTTGGCCCCTCCGCTTTTCTCTGCTCCTGGTTTGCAGTTCCTCTCTCTGGTTTCTTTGGTTTTTTTAGGGCTTGATGTATGCTCAGATTTTGCTCCTATTGGCGGTTGTGGATGTTATTTTTCTCATATCTAGCAGGGGTTGTGCCAGAGCTTTGATGTCCTATCTTTGGGCGTGCGTTTTTGTGACAGACACTTTAATGTCCTAGGAAAGGGCGTGCAACTTCTAGTCTTAATGTTGTTGGTAGAGATCTCCACCGATATTGTTGATATCTGGTTTTGATGATGTGAGGATTTCATACCTTTCTAACTTGGTCCATTTTTGATGGGATTGCATTTTCGGGGTTACTTATGAGACGATATCTCCTGTCTTGGTTTTTTCCAGCCTATTTGGGGTCTCTTCCCAATCTTTGTATCTAATCTTTCTTGATGTCTTACCAACCATCTTTTTTGTCCCTATGGGATCTTTCTACCCATTTTTGGTTCGTGCTTAAGGCACCTACATAATGTAATTTGGTTCTCCTTGAATGAATAAAATTACGCTTTTTCCGTGGAAAAAAGTAGACAAAACATTGGTTGAACATATCTTGTCAAAAACCTCTCCTTGCGTGTCATTTACACAATGAAACCATGCTTCTTATTTTAATCCATTTCTCAAATCTCCATAATGGAGCAAAACACGCAGAAAGGACAACCAAATATGTAGGTGCATAGCTACAAAACAACCTAAGAATATGAGAGAGGAGGGCCCAGAAAGAGATCCAACGGGGTTCTCGAGAGGATTGCTATTTCACATAAGACATTTGGAGAGTAATAATTTTTCTTTAACAGCTCGGATCAAGGCTCAAAAAAAGTACAGTAGCTTAGTTACTAAGAAGATTGTATTACAGATTTTAATAAAGTTCATCCAAAGCAAACAAAGTAGCAAATCCAGAGCCAATCCATTAAGGCTAAAGTAAATCAATAATACCAAAACAAAGTAGCAAATCCAGAGCCAATCCATTAAGGCTAAAGTAATTCAAAAATACCATTTAGGACAATTTATTGGTCATCAAGCTATTGTAAGATAAGATTTTACTAAGAAGATTGTATTAAATATTTTAATAAAGTTCATCCAAAGAAAACAAAGTAGCAGATTGAGAGCCAATCCATTAAGGCAAAAGTAAGTCAACAATACCAAAACAAAGTAGTAGATCTAGAGCCAATCCATTAAGGATAAAGTAAGTCAACAATACCATTTAGAACAATTTATTGGTCATCAAGCTAATGTAAGATACAATTTTCCTCAAAACCTCTTGTGAATAAAAGGCTTTTGGCGAAAAATGCTTCTTTATATGATATTTTTTCCAAACTAATTATGGAAAGATGAAAAATGGATTATTATTATATAATTATTTTATTTTATTTTATGTAGAATTTTATTGAATTTTATTGTAAATAAAATTTAAAATAAATCTGAAATTGAAAATAAATTAATAAATTGTTTTTTAATTTAATAAAATTAATTTTGTAAAAATTGTAATTACATTTAATGGATAGAATTTTATTGATAAAAATTACAAATTTTAACTCATTTCAAAACACTCTTTTCACAATTCTTAAAATATAATGTATCATAACCAATTTAAAAATAAACAAAATAATAAATTTATTTAAAATTTTATGTAACTTTAAGAAATGAATTTATGTTTTATGTTAAGAACATGTGTTTCCTCAAGGTCACATGTTCAACTCCAAAAGGAATAAGGTATCTACACCTTTACACCTTTCCATCCTAATGGATATCTTCATTATAATCTTTAAAACAAAATCTTAAGTTAAAGATAATATATTTAATTATATAATTTAACGTAGCATATATATCAGTTTTTTAGTTTAAGATGATTTATGTTTTTTCTTTTCAAAATTTACAATTATTTGACCAATTTAAGATGGTAAGTAGTACTTATCAAAATAATGAACCAGCTTCAAATAATATCACTTTATTTGCAATATCTATATTAATCTATTCACAATATTAGTATGAAAACTTCTCTCAAATTACTTTAAGAATACTGCACAAATAATTATTAATAAATATTATTCAAATTACTTTACAAATACTACACAAATAATTATTAATAAATATTATTCAAATTACTTTAAGAATACTACACAAATAATTATTAATAAATATTATTATATGACATTCCACTTGTCATAAAATTAAGTGTAAAATTTTATTTATTTAAAAAATATAATACTTATTTATATAAATTAATAAATATTACAAATTAAATACAATTTATTATGTACTTTCAAAGAAATGTACTTTTATAAAATTTTGGAGTACTTGACGTCAAGTATAATAGGTATTATTAAATATTAATACTAAATTTTGTTCTTATTGTGTTGGAAAGTTAATTAGGTAGGATATAAATATATATCAAGGAATATTTGTTCAACATTTTTATTGGTTATACATTTTATTCTATAATGTAGTTATACCAAAAATTTATAACATTGCTATTTTCATAATATTAGGAGAAATTATATATATTTATTTATATAATAGCAATAAATATTATGTACTGGTAGTCCTTGGTGGTAGTTCCTTTATAATAACTCGTGAGACACATTCTTACCATCCACAAACTTGTGTTCTTGGGATTGTGGTTTAACAGTCTTACTATTTATGAATGTGGAGAAATATTGGTAAGTTTATAACACCTAATTCTGGTGACATAATGTACAACATTGCCTAACTTTGATAGAAATTAAATTAATCGAATAAATTAAAAAAAATCATCCCATGTCTTAGTGAACAAATTTATTAACCAATAACAATATGTTGTAATAAAATATACTCCATTTTATTAAAAAAAATATTTATGATATATATTATTGTTTTAATCATGATGTTATTAAAGTTGGTAATTAAGATGAATTTTATATTCTTGCATGTTGTTAGATTAAAAGAAGATAGTATATTAGTAAGGTAAAGTATTTGTTTTGTAAAATTATATATATATATATATATTATTTTGTTAAAAAAGATGTTATAATGGTATTTGAAAATCTTATAATTTTTTTAATATAAGTAACTTCATATTAAGAATTAGATTATCATTACAAGTTTATTATGTAGAATATTTGTATTTATGGGTAAAACCACGAAGTTGGGTAATAGTTTTGCGAGAATTGGGTTTCCAAAATTTCTATTGATATTGTTTCGACTGAACAAATAATTCCTTCGGCCGAAAGACACATCTTTTCGGTTGAAATACTTTTAGGCTGAAACATTGGACGTCAAATAAAATGGTACTGGGATGATGGCCTCTACTATCGTGTACCATATTAGTCCAACGTTTTTTTATTTTTTTATTATCGGTATATCTTTTCAGCCGAAAATATTTGTGGGTTGAACGTTTTTTTGGTCGAAAGAAACTTTCTTTCGAAAGACTCTTTGGGTCAAAAAATTGTTTATATATTACCCACACATCGCTCACCTCATCATTTTCCCAAAATGTAGATGTAGATTGGTTGACAGTTGTGGACGTTAGCTACGGGCGGACGTTGGTGTTGATAGACGTAGCTACGAGAAGACGTTGGTGGTTGGTGTTGGCAAACGTAGCTACATGCGGATGTCGGTGGTTGGTGCTGGAGTTTGTAACTGCAGGTGGTTGCTACTGGAGTTTGTAGCTGTGGGCAGTTGTTATTGGTCCAGGTAACTCGTTTAGTTTGTTTTACAGTTTGTTTTATAGTTTTAGAAGGTTGACAAGGCTGAATATGGACCTATCCATGTACAGAGACAAGCCTGAATTTGGGTCTGTCATTGTACATGGATAGAGTCATATTCGGCCCTGTCAACCTTAGGAGGAAATCCCATGAAGGTTGCCTTCGTCTCAATTCATTCATTTTGAAATATGACCAAATTCCCCTTTGAAGTGCATTTTGTGAAATTGCCCCAATGGATAAAAAATTAATGACAAATTCTCATGATTTGAAATTTTTGTTATACAATTTTCTATTTTTATATGTGTGGGGTTGAAGGTAAGGTCAATCTACATGATTCTTATGTTTCTCATTATACTAAAAACTATGTTAAGGTATGTCATTAGTGAT
>ML797748.1:157761-171737 GCA_009831015.1 Picea engelmannii
GATTTAAAACTATTTTTATTTGGTTAAGAACTTATCTTTCTTAACTACAAGAAAATTATTAACCCGAGATCTACACAACTATTTGGCAAAAGTGGAAGTAGATCTTCTTATATATAGAGAAAAAAAAATATGTGTTTAAAAAATTTATACATGAAAAAGATCCAAATATATTTAATAATAACTGTTGATTTTTATATACCCAACTTAAACACTTCTACTCTCACTTTGCTTTCCTAAGGTTGACAGGGCCAAATACGACCCTGTCCATGTACAGGGACGTACATGGACAAGTTTGTATGCGACCCTATCAACCTTAGGAGGAAAGAAAAGGTAATGGATTAGATTATAGTAAAAACATATCATATAAATGGTGGTAATACTATGATGACACTTAAACTCTTACATGATTTGTAAGCTTGTATGTGAATTCAATGCACTTACTCTATTTGACATATGTAATATATACAAGGTATTCAAGACGAACTAATTGATTTATAAAGGACTAGTGTTGATAGTACCATAAGTAATGGAAATTGTTCACGTAATAACAATATTGATTACACGAATTAATGAGATTCATACTACTCTTGTAAATGATTAACATGTCTTCACAATGGAGATTGACAAGGCCGAATATGGCTCTGTCCATGTACAAGGACAACCTTAGGAGGAAAGCAAAGGTAATGGCTTAGATTATAGTAATAACATATCATATCAATCGTGGTAATACTATGATGACCCTTTAACTCTTACATGAGCTATAATCTTGTATGTGAATTCAATAGAATTACTCTATTTGACATATGTAATGTCTACAAGGTATTCAAGACGAGCAAATTGAGTTACAAAGAACTAGTGTTGATAGTTCGATAAGTAAAGACAATTGTTCACGTAATAACATTATTGATTACACAGATTAATGAGATTCATACTACTCTTGTAAATGATTAGCTTGTGTTCACAGTGGAAGTTTACATGGCCGAATATGACCTTGTCCATTGATATGTATATATAAATATATATCATTATAGTTTGAGCTTTTATGGTTTTACATTTTACAGATGTAGATTTGGGGTAGATTTTCATTCTTGAGAAGTATTATTATTAATTCATTAAAATGTTTTAATGATTAAGGAATTAATTCATTTTTTTAACATTTTATTTCTATGGTAGAATTAGGGCTTGTCCCTGTGCATGGACATAGCCGAATTTGGCCCTGTCCATGCACAGGGACAGGCTCAAATAAGGGCATGTATTATGCATGGACCAACCCGAATTCGACCCTGTCCATGCAGAGGGACATGTGCGAATTCAGTTCCTGACATACATTACTGAGCTCTAACATAACATACAAAGTAACATAAAAGTCTAATAAAAAACCAAAAGGAGGACAAAAACCATATCTAGAACCTAGATACATGAAAGAGTTCATTTGGATGAAAACAATTATATTACATAACAAACTAGGTAGCATGAAAGTTTAATAAGAAAACAAAAAGATGTCACGAAGGACATCTACTACCCAGACAGACAAATGAACCCACTCTGACCAAGATCATTATACTGAATCCTTATAAAACACCACTTTGTGATATAGCACAGGACGACTTCCAATCTATCTCGAATTCCAAACTCATGTGTTGCAACAAATGGCACTAATAAATAGTTGGCCAATGCAACACAAACAATGGTAAATCGAGTCAATTAGGATGAATTGGTATCCCTTTCCTTATTTATTGTCATACTAATCAACAATGATTTCCATCGCACAACAATTTAGGCACTAACTATATTCTGATAAATATCTTCAACCCTCGTTACATTAACTAGCTAGTAGAATCTTGTCAATTGTTTCAAATGGGAGGGCTAATTTTCAACGTCCAGGAAAAATATTCAGTCAGGAGGTAACCACCATACAAATGCAGAATTACCACTCTAAATTTTAAACGTAACAAAAAATTCTGGGAACAAACCATACAACCTGCAAAAAATTGAAATCCACTCAATTAGTTCTCTCGAGAGGTATAGGGTGTAGGTTAAACAATACACAGGCCTCTACATATACCTGGACAGGGTCGTATTTGACCATGTCCATTGATATGTATATATAAATCTATATTATTACAGTTTGAACTTTTATGGTTTATAGTTTAAAAGTTGGTCAAAATTCCATTGTAATCCCGTATTTTTAATCTAATTGTTTTAAAAAGGGGGAAAAATTCTAATATCTTTTGCATTAGTTTTGTTTAATATAATTTAAGATTTCATGTGACGTGTATGCAAATAGATGGTCCTTACAGGGGTAGATTTCGAGTAATTTTTCATTATTGATAAGTATTGTTATTAATATTCATTTATTTTAAGATTTTATTTCTATGGCAGAATTCATCCCTGTCCCTGTGCATGGATAGGGTCGAATTCATCCCTATCCATGCAAAAGGACAAGAGCATTGTCCATGCACATGGACAACCTTGAATTCTTCCCTGTCCATGCATAGGGACAACCCCAAATTCGGCCATGGCCATGCACATGGATATGCTTGAATTCGAGTTTGTCATTGTGCATGGATAGGGCCGAACATGGCTGAATTCGACCATGTCCATGCATAGGGATAGGGAGGCTTTGCATAGTGATCTATGACCCTCAATTTTTCTCATACACTAGATTAAATTAAATTTAATGCATGCTGAAAATTACAATTTAGATTTATGTTTGTAATTTTGTGCATTTTCAACATTCAATTACTTTAGAAATTAGTTTAGTGTAGAAAATTTCATTTCTAGATTTGTTTTGAGTCTAAAAAATGTTATTTTTGAATCCAAGTAGACTCATTTACTTAGTTTTTCTCTACTTTGAAAATTGATTTCGATTTATATTTTACATTTTATGAATTGATATGAGTGAATATAAGTCAAAAATTTACATTTCTAGATAACGTTTGAGTCTGGAAAAGAAATTTTTAGATCTTAATTTAAGCTCATTTCATAGACATGTTGCATTATATAATAAATTCTATTGATTTCCTATATAAATTTCAGCATTTTTCACTCATATTTGATGCAAAAAAATTATATTTCAGATTGTAATTGAGCATTTAAATTTGAATTCCATACTTCACTTTTGCCTAAATTTCATTCTTTCTTTGCAAATATGAAAGTAACTTACTTCACACATCACATAAATTCAGATATGAAAACTCATTAGTGTGAGTTTTTGGTTTTTGGTTTATTTTGTTTCTTGGTTAAGTACCAAGTCGAGATCTTTTCTCCCGGGATAGTCCATGAGACTTAGGAGTAGTTAAGAAGGGCATGATCACATCAATGATCTTCCTCGTATGTTGGGATGATATTGTGTGGGTTTGTGGTTTTGTTTCTTCCTAAAGAAAGTTAGCTTCATTGACTTTGGATCCCCTTTCCTTGACCTATTTTTTTCTTGTTGATTTTTATGATTTAACAATTAATATTTTATGTTATAAAATATTATTTGTTTAAATTATTTAATTATTTAATTGAGTAGTTGCGACCCCTCTAGGATAGTTCTTCTTAGTGTATTAATCCATCGTGGGCTTACCTCCCCAACCTCATCTTGTCGCAGACCCCGAAAGGTCTTTTCCATCTTGTCGCAGACCCCGAAAGGTCTTTTCCATCTTGTCGCAGACCTATTCTTGGTTGTTTTTTGGGGATTCTGGTTCTCCTTTCTAGTGTCACCCTCCTCATTTTTTTGCTGGTGTCTCTCTCCCCATCTCCTTGCTAATTCCACTCTATGTATGTTGCCACTGTCATATTTTATTGCTAGTGCAACCTGTGTATGTTGTTGGTTAGTCTCTTGATATTTTAACCTAAAAGTTCTTCTTGACAATTTGTTCCAAGTGTCATGATAAGATATCCCCTGAGGATTTGATCAATGATCCCTTGAATATTTTTCTGAACATATATCTAAGAGGATAAAAACGTCATATGATGTAATATTGTTTCCTGTTTTAGTTTTAAGTAAATATTTTGTGAGTGATTGTTTTTAGGCTACTAGATTATGGATCATAAGTTTTAATGTCTTGTTGATTGTAATATAAAAGTATCTAATGTTTAGAAATTAAAATAAATATTTTTTTTAGCTAGTTATATTTTTTTCTCTTAAATTTTAACATGTTACACATAGATTATCTTAAAAACTACCTTCTACAATTTACACAGATATAAATTATCTTCTACATGTCACATTTTTTTATTTATATTTAAATATTTTCATGTTCATTATATATAGCATCATAGTAAAAAAAATAGTTTTTCTAGTTTTTTCAATATATGTCTTTGATGCTTTGAAGTTGCTATAAATACTTAAATGCTTGGGTTATACATTTAATATTTCTATAACTTATGAACTTTCATATTCAAGAATTTTCAAAGAATAGATATCAAGGCAAGATGTCGAGACACGAGTTTCCAAAAATTCCTCGCAAACACTCTAGGCTATTCCATGAAGGAAGAAGATGAACCCCTTCTTCCACTGAGACTCCGAGTGACCAACGACAATCTAGTTAGAGGAGGAGATTATTAAATGAATATGTAAATAGATCATCTCGAGAATGTGCTCAAAATAGTGCTAGGGATGCAACTTTCTTAGATAGGTTACACATTAATACCACAACATCGAAAAATGTAGGGAATAAATGAGGACAAGAAAATATGTTTGGTAATTTTTTTTGATTTTATATTTTCATGTGTGTGTGTGTGTGTGTGTGTGTNTTTATGTTAAATTATGTTGTTGTTAAATGTTGTAATTACTTTCAAATGTGTATGTGTAGACAATGAGTTTAATGTGAGTGAAGATAATGAGAGAGAGAGTGGGTATCATGAAGGTTTTAATGTTGGTGAATATGGTGAAGGTAGATTCATGAAGCGTTATTCAGAACTAGCAGATTATACGCCTACATCCACCTATCCTTCGAATGTTGGTGATGAGCTTCCTTGGGAAAGGGTTATTGAAGCAATGACCCTCAAGCGATGTTTATGTGTTAAAAACAGACTGGAAAATGATTTGAGGAGCTTGGATCTCCCTTGAGAGAGTAAGCAAGTTTGGAGATTGTTTTTCATTTATTGAAGAACTTTGTGGACGCATATCAAAAGATGGGGCCAACGACTGACAGTTTTATCGATTTGATGAGGAGACGAAAGTGAGAGGTGATGGGACCTGATAAATGAGACATAGAAAAAAGTAGAGTTTCAAAAGAAGATGCAGCTTCTGTGTTTAATTTCAAAGAGGAGGCAAAGTGAAAGATGTTGAAGGTGCAATATTTTAAGCACCCCAACATAGCAGGACATTTTTATAATAGATTTTTGGCAGCATATGGGAAGTTTTCGTGGAATGATGAGGTTCCACATTACTTTGCTACACTTTTATGTAGAGTTTTTCATGGACATGCACTTTGATTATACCATCCTACCATCTAATTATTATGGGGCTCGTAAATGACAGACATTTAATCGGAAATGAGCATATCGAAATGAAACATTGCAGAGGCCTCCACGACCTTTAGTATCTCGTTCAACATGAGAATTTGCCTCACATTCAAAGTTGTGAGCTACATTAGAGGTTGGAAAGGAGGTTATGAATGCAATCGGAGAAAATTTGGAATCGATTTTTTATGGTGTTGATGTTGGTTTTAGTATCTCGTCCAACATGAAAATTTGACTCATATTCAGAGTTGTGAGCTACATCAAATGTTGGAAAGGAGGCTAGGAATGAAATCAGGGAAAATTTGTAATCGATTTTTTATGGTGTTGATGCTGGTTTGAACCGTTAGAGAGCAGAAGCCAATTCTTGAACCAATTTTGTTTACAAAATAGATGAGAAGTTAGATACCATGTGAGTAGAAGATTTTAATGAGTATGTAAAATTTTGTCTTAATGGCTGGAAGGAGGTTATTTAGAATGATGAAGTGAACATTAGATTGGTATGTGTTATAGTTAGTATATTTTTGATGTATTTGATGATAGTTTACATGTAGTTATAGATACATATAATTGTATCTTTAAAAATAATTGCGCTGTTATCCTCATATAATTGTATCTTTAAAAATAATTGAGTTTTTATGGTCATTAATTGTAGTTTGATAATATGTTAAGTCAAGATCAATTAGATGGTCGTGGTGAAAATCTCCATTTTAAAATTATAAAAATTCAAAATTTTTGAATTTCACTTTTTCGATTGATTTAAGGAATGGAAGACAATGATAAATCCAAAGTGGAGCTTTAGTGGCTATACAATTGAGAAAATTGATTGGCCAGTTGTGCTGCCGAAATCTATGGTTGTATTGGCTTCCACGTGTCAGACATGGGAAAGAATAAAAATTTAAAACGTAACGGTTTCTTAACTCTTTGGGTTCGGAGAATTTGCGATGTCACTGTTGTTACGGTCGTGGCAAAATTTCTATAACCGGTGCGAAGCAGTTACGGGGAGTAGTGTCCAGTGGTTACGACGACCGTGAAATAATATGTAAAAATAATTTCCATGCTTAAAAATCAGTCACGAGAATGCTCCATCCATAGTGGATAAAGAATGCACAGAAGTAATTCACCATTTTAAAGCATCGATTTTCTCTTCTATATTTGTATTTGTTTTCAAATTATGCAGAAATATCATCGATGAGCACCATCTGGAAGAAAACATACAGAAATATATCCTAAGCGACTTATGAGGGCATTGATCCCGAAACTTGCAATTGTCATGGCTGCAATTTTTAATTTAGTGTACTTGATGACTTAACTTACATTAATGCCGACCTTCCCCATGCTCACCAAAATATTCTCCTAACAATCATGGGCTCATGGGCTATGCTTAGCATTGAAGGCATCATAGTGAGGCCTCAAAACACCTCGAAACAGCCAGCCAGTCTCCTTTCTCTTTGCGAGATCTTGATTTCTATCATTTATAAATTGGTCATGCATCCAGTTTCTTGTGTAAGTTCCTTCTGCACTGATATTAGGTTATCTGGCCATTCAGGGTTAGATCGGTAAAGGGAGAGTCATATCTATATTTACACAATTAATGGAACGTAAACATTTGTGTTTATATTTCAATTGAGATTTGATCATTGGATTAGGATGCTATTATATTCTGGCAGATGTAATTTAAGATATCTATGAAGACAAAATTTCATAAATTTAGTGGCTCCAGGGTTTATGTTTTTCAATTAAACAACTAGAATTAACGAATGCCTAGAACTAATATCTCATTTAACCGTGCAACAGGTTGCATGTTGTTCGTAATATGGGTTCTTAGATTAATTATTCTGAAATTGATGCTAATTAATATCTATATATTAACTGGAACTCAAGTATTAGAACTATAAAAGAAACGGATCATATAGTTGTGAAAATTTACCGTTGCAAAAATTAAGTCCCTGATTTCAGGAGAAATCCCAGCGCTAGATTCAACAAAACTACTGGGGATCTTTCACATTCAAAGGAAAATTCTATCTTCATTATCTTCTGCTCCCCTTGGTCTTCTCTCGGTCTTATCAAAATTTGCAGCTTCAGTATGAGAAATGCACATGTAAGTGTCACGGCCTTTACCAATCGCTAATATGTGAATTGTCTTTCGTTCTACTATTCCCTTAAAAGAAATTTTGGCCGACCTCACCGAGTTTAAAGAGAAAAAATGCTACGGATTCTTGCATGTAATTTAACGAGTGTATTGAATTTATGATGGTTTTAATTTATCTCCATGCAATCTTGTATGTAATTTAATGCGTGTATTAAATTTATAGTATTAATTTAATTATGTTACAATTAAATATAATTACACGTCTGAACTCATATTTCGGTTGAAAAAATTCATAACGATAAGAATCTATAATTATAAAGATAAATTCCACAATTAAGTTATAATTAATCTTGTAATAAATACAATTATATATGTATTACAAGATATGTACTTACGAGTACTACACAAGTAATTGTTAATAGGTATTATTATATGACATTGCACTTGTCATAAAATTGTTAAGTGTGGAACTTTATTTAGTTAAAAAATATAGTACTTATATATATAAATTACAAAATATTATAAATTAAATAAATAAGTTAAATACAATTTATTATGTACTTACAAATAAATATACTTTTATAAAATTTTAGAGTACTTGAAGTCAACTATAATAGGTATTATTATATGTTAATAATAAATTTTGTTCTTATTGTGTTGGAAAGTTAATTAGGTAGGATATAAATATATATCAAGGAATATTTTTCTAACATTGCTAGGTCCTTGGGATAGAACAATTGGTGGTAGCCCTTTGGAATAGAATAATTGGCGAGAAGTTCCCACACTCTAGATATTTAAAGGTTATTGGTTCAAGCCTTGTGTTTTTGAGATTGTGGTTTAGCACTCTTATCATTCATGAACTTGTGTTTTTGAGATTGTGGTTTAGCATTCTTATTATTCATGAACTTGGAGATGTGTTAGTGAGTTTCCATCACCTAACAATTGGTGGTAGCCCCTTGGAATAGAACAATTGGTGAGAAGTTCCCACACTCTAGATACCTAAAGGTCATCGGTTCAAACCGTGTGTTCTTGGAAAAGAATTGGTGAGATTGGTAAATGAGTTAAAAAATTTTATGAAAATTAAATTAGTCATAAATTAAAAAAATCCATACCATGTCTTAGTGAGAAAACTTATTAACCAATAACACTATGTTTTAGTAAGGTAATAAAATATACTCCATTTTTAAAAATGATATATATTATTGTTTTAATCATAATGTTATTAAAGTTGGTAATTAAGATGAATTTTAGGTTCTTCCATGTTGTTAGATTAAAAGATAGTATATTACTAAGGTAATATAATATTAGTATTTTGTTTTTTTTTAAATTACTTACTTAGTGAATATATATATATATATATATATAAAGATGTTACAAAGGTATTTGAAAATTTTATAAATTTAAAATATAAATTACTTCATATTGAGAATTAGATTATTATTACAAGCTTATTAAGTAGAATATTTGTGTTCATGGGTAAAATCATGAAGTTGGGTAGCACTTTTGTGAGAATTAGGTTTTCAAAATTCCTACTACTGTTGTGTATCATATTAGCTGGACGTTTTTTTTTTTATAGTAAATCTTTTTGGCCGAAAGGGTCTTTAGACCGAAAATATTTGTCAGCTGAACATTTTTCGGTCGAAAGACTCTTTCGGTCAAAAAATTGTTTATATATTACCCCCACATCGCTCACCTCATAATTTCCCTGAACTGTAGATGTAGATTGGTTGATAGTTGTGGACGTTAGTTGTGGGCAGATGTTGGTGGTTGGTGCTGGTGTTTGTAGTTGCGGGCGATTGCTGCAAGCATTTGTAGTTATGAACAGCTGTTGCTGGTCTAGGTAACTCATTTAGTTTGTTTTAGCTTTAGTTTGTTTTTCAGTTTTAGAAGGTTGACAGGGTCAAGTATGACCCTGTCTATGTACAAGGATAGGCCCAAATTCAGGCATGTCCCTTTACATGGACATAGCCATATTCAACCCTGTCAACCTTAGGACGAAAGCCCACAAAGTTTGCCTTCATCTCAAATCATTCATTTTGAGATATGACCAAATTCCCCTCCGAAGTGCATTCTGTGAAATTTCCGTCATGGATGTAATGATGGATAAAACATTGATGACAAATTTTCATGATTTGAAATTTTTTTATATGATTTTTTTATTCTATATGTGTGGGCTTGAAGGTAAGGTTTTCTTGCAATCTACATGATCCTTATGTTTCTTATTATATTGCAAACTATGTTAAGGTACGTCATTAGTGATTTATGTTTCTTAATATATTGCAAACTATCTTCAGGTATGCCATTAGTGATATATTAGTGATATGTTGAAATTGTTTTTTGTTTTATAACATGATTTAAAACTATTTTTTATTAGTTAAGAACTTATATTTCTTAACTACAAGGAAATTAATAACTCAAGATCTATACAATTATTTGGAAAAAGTGAAAGTAGATCTTCTTATATATATACAAAAAAATATATTCTTTAGAAAAATTATACATGCAAAAGATCCAAATATATTTAATAATAACTCTTGATTTTTAAATACCCAACTTAAACACTTCTACTCTCACTTTTATTTCCTAAGGTTGGCAGGGTCGAATATGACCCTGTCCATGTACAGGGATAGGCCTGAATTCACACCTATCCTTGTACATGGACATGACCATATTCGGCCCTGTCAACCTTAAGAGGAAAGCAAAGGTAATGGCTTAGATTATACTAATAACATATCATATAAATGGTGGTAATACTATGATGATCCTTTAACTCTTACATGAGTTGTAAGATTGTATGTGAATTCAATGCACTTACTGTATTTTACATATGTAATATATACAAGGTATTCAAGCCGAGATAATTAAGTTACAAAGCACTAGTGTTGATAGTTCCATAAGTAATGGCAATTGTTCACTTAATAACAATATTGATTACACAGATTAATGGGATTCATACTACTCTTGTAAATGATTATCATGTGTTCACAGTGGAGGTTGACACGGTCAAATACGACCCTGTCCATGTACAGAGACATGCCCAAATTCGGCCATGTCCATGTACATGGACAACCTTAGGAGGGAAGAAAATATAATGGCTTAGATTATAGTAATACAATATCATATCAATGGTGGTAATACTATGATGACCCTTTAACTCTTACATGATTTGTAAGCATGTATGTGAATTCAATAGACTTACTCTATTTGACATATGTAATATCTACAAGGTATTCAAGCTGAGCTAATTGAGTTATAAAGCACTAGTATTGATAGTTCCATAAGTAATGACAATTGTTCACTTAATAACAATATTGAATACATAATGGGATTCATACTACTCTTGTAAATGATTAGCATGTGTTCATAGTGGAGGTTGACGTGGTTGAATACAACCCTGTCCATGTACAGGGACAAGCTCGAATTCAGGCATGTCCCTGTACATGGACATGGTTGTATTCAACCCTGCCCATTGATATTTATATATAAATCTATATCATTATGGTTTGAACTTTTATGGTTTTATAGTTTACAAATATATATTTGGGGTAGATTTTCATTCTTAAGAAGTATTGTATTTGTTTTAACATTGTATTTCTATAGTAGAATTTGGGTCTGTCCCTGTGCATGGATAGGGTCGATGCAACGTCCCCATCGTTACGACTACAAGCAAAGAAGAAAGTGCAATTTTTTTTTTTAAATAGGATGACAACAACGATTACAACTAAAGAACACATTTAACGATGAGCGTCATGCCCGCAGAACAAACAACATACAACTATGACTCCACGCACTGGCATAAGAGTAACTGAGTGAAACATGCATAAAAAAACAAAGAGAAACGACTACCCGTCAGACACAACATGACAACGCCTACAAGCTAAGGACAACCTCAACAACCCGAAACAATGGCTTCGATGACCAAGAACTAGAACCCTATGTTGCGTAACCCAGTGCCATAAGGCATTGCAACCCAGTCACAACAACTGCCACAAGAACAACACCCCCATCGGGAGGCACAAACTCCAGTCGAGTTATCAGTCGCCTCTATCCTTTAGGGGGATTTACGTTGTTGACCAATATCTTACCACGCTCATTCATAAAGGGGTTTTTTTAATTGTGAAAAATAAGGTCAATATATTGTAGGTATTGGGGGATGTGTGGTCTTAAGGGGTTTATAGGTATTTTGGGAGTGTAAAAATGGACATCTACTTAAAATAGGGGTTTATTTTATTGAAAATATGTATTGGGAGGCGAGTTCAATAAAAAAAAATTGGGAGGTATTTATCAATATCTAGTGAAATTAGGGGTATTCTTTAATATCCCACAAAGACAGGTGCTATGTCATCTCTTCACTTAGTGAAGAACCCTTATCCAAATCCAAAACAAACTTTTTAGTAAGTACACTTAGTACATTGTTATTAAGTACAAGTTCGTAGTTAATGCACCTTTATTCAGTGATCGGATTAAATTTCAAATTTTGATTGCATTTTAAATTGTATTCCTTTGAAATTTTAGGCATTTTCTCTGTGTGTGACCCCTTTCAACCTCCAGAAAAGGATTTGACTCCAAAAGTCTATGGAAGTATACATACCCCAACCCCCTATGTATTTGAACTTGTGACAATGGCATGTTCCTAACCATTAGGCCCACTCACGCTAATGTGGACATTGAAATGTTGATTTTTTTGTTCTTATTAATATTTTTTAAAATGTCATGTCAACTCTATATTAAAGCATTGAATGAATGACACATGTCCATTGTAATGAGAAGTTTTTTAAATAGCTCATGTTAACTCCATATTAAATCATTAAAGGAATTGCATATCTCCATCATTGTGAGAAGCACATATCAAAGGAATAATAAACTTTTTCCTTTCAATTACTCGATCTTTGTCTTTCTATCTCTATAAACTTGATATAGAATCATTTTACTTAAACTCGATCTTGAACTATTTTATTTATGGTTAACATTGAAATATTTTTTGTTAATAATATTTTTTAAATGGTATGTGTAGGCTTCATATTGAGCCACATACCTTTATAATACTAGAATAGTTATCCAAACTTAAAAAAATATATTTCTCTAATTTTTAATAACATATTTAATAAAATAACCAACAACATTAACAATAAATTGAACTAACTCAAATTATTTTACATTGTAATATTATAATATAGTATTTCAAAATTAATCATTTAAAATATTAAATAATTTCATACAATAATTTTCCAAATATACTAATTATAATCATAATTTTTCTTAAATATAAATTATATATTTATGTTTTATCATATTACATCATATTTATATAATGTTAATAATCACTTCATAATTTACCATCATGAATAAATTTTATAATGTTAATAATCACTTCATAATTTACAATGAATAAATTCAATTTATCGGTCACTTAATATTAATATAGCAAAAAAGTTAACTAAATTATATTTAAAAACTGTTATATATTTGTATCTCATAACTATAACTAGACATACTTGAAAAATTGAAACTTATATATAATAATAAAATATTAAATTAAATAAAGATTACAAAATAATTAATTAATAATAATAAAGATTAAAAGATTTCAATTATAACAATAAAATATTAAATGAAATAAAAATTAAAAAATAATTAATTAATAATAATAAATATTAAAATATTTCAATTATAACAATAAAATATTAAATGAAATAAAAATTAAAAAATAATTAATCAATAATAAAGATTATATTAAATTAAATTAAAATTAAAAATAATTAATCAATAATAAAAGTTAAAATATTTCAATTATAATAGAAAATATTAAAATATATTAAAATAAAAGAAATAAAATTAATTAAAAATTGAAACTTATATAATAATAAAATATTAAATTAAAAAAAAAAAATTAAAAAATAATTAGTTAATGATGATGATGATTAACATTCACTAAGACCTAATTGGTCTATCAGACCTTAAGAGGGTAAGTGATTACTTGTGATTCTTTAGAATTTTGTTTATGTGCTCGAAAAGTATTAAGAGAAGCTTTCCAAGATCACCATACTTTTGTTGAGTAAGAGGTTAGGGATGTTGGTAGTGTGATAAATATTTTGAAAATGAGATCTAATATGGGTATAGGTTGGACAATCTAAGAGAAAGTGCTTTTCATCTTCAACCTTTTTAGTGTCACAAAGGTGACACGCTCTTTCATCCCATGACGTTTTAGGAATTGACCAATGCCCAGTTTCACTGTGGAGCAGCTCGTGAAAATTTGTTCTTATCTTAGCAATGTTTATTTTTCTTCTTTAAAAAACAGATAGATAATTTTGATCTTCTAGATTAGGGTTGATTACATCTTTATAATACCTTAATTTTCTTTTTTCCTCTAACTCTTTATCACACCACATTTTCTCCTTAAATTTTGATTTGACGTTTTTTTTAATAGTATCTT